>PVKS010006114.1:14110-80627 GCA_004027875.1 Aplodontia rufa
GAAAATTTAGGCCCTAAACAAGAGAGAGACAGGGACAGATCCCTTGAGAGGTCCCACTGGCCCTGTGTCACCACTGAAACTAAGAGATGCTTATTTAACATGCACTTAAAGGGATTTCTACAAACTAGATATTGCACGAGAAACTAGCTTAGCTTGGGATTGTAGTTTCTTCCTTCCCAAAGTCACAATCTAGGAGATAAAAAAAAGATAAAATTTTAAAAAGCAGCCGCACAAATAGATAAATTTACCAGACCTTGGTAAAAGTATATGAAACTTTACTGTAGAATAAAGTTCTGGGGGCATTCAGTGGAGAGTTCTGTTAACTCTACCCAAATAGAAGACAAATTTTAATACCACATTGTTCAAGGACTTAAAGCCACAAGTCAGTATTTCTTACAAGTAATCTCAAAGGGCTACTAAAAAATTGCATCATAGTTATAGTAAATCATGATCATTGCATAACATTTTCCAGTTTCTTTTTTTTTAAGAGAGAGTTAGAGAGAAAGAAAGTGTCAAAGTTTTTAATTTATTTTTTCATCTGTTTTTTGTTTTTCTGGCACTCAGTTGTGTATGTGGTGCTGGGGTTCGAACTCACACATGCCAGGCAAGCTCTCTTCTGCTGAGCCACCAGTCCAGCTCCATTTTTCAGTTTTTTTTTTTATGTAATTATGAGTATACATTTGGTTCTTCCGATTCGGTAAGATAAAGCATGATAATATTATGATGGGTAATTGTCCATCTACAGCATTTTACCTCTGGACAACGTTCTTATGTTGGATATTTATTTTGTTGAGGATCGTAATTATTATTACCGTTTTCTAACTTACGTAAGTTGAATAGATTTGGCCCACTTTCATGAAAGGCTTATACTTCAAATCAAGGAGGGTTGTATCAAAATACAAAGAAAATGTTCTTGGTTTATGCCTCTGTATTCCTTAACACTAGTGGTGATGAATTGTGATTGGTCCCTCCACTCTCTCCCTTCCAGTCTTGGAATCAGCAGCCTTCAGCTTTCAAAATCTGGCACCTGTTAAGGGCTTTCGGTGGCCAGAATGGAGCTCCCTGGCTTTGATGGGGATTAGATGAGAGAGCTTAGGGTCATTTACAACTTTATACAAACTGCTGACAGAATTGGCCAGGTTGCCTTCAATCAGACTTTTAATAAATCTCCAAATGAAGGATACACATTTCATATAAAAACACATTTTCATCTGCCTAAATAAAAATCTTGAAATTATTAAATGCAATTCAACAAAGAAAGTGAAATGAATGGAAATGAGTATTCTGTTACTGGCAAACTCAAGTTCAAATTTTAAAAAGTGTAAAATGGGTGTGTAGTTTATCTACCTTCTCAAATTGCACTGGAGTAAAACATAATCCTTAAGTAATTATCTACTAGCTTAGTCCCACTCACCTACCTTGATCCATGGCTGGTGAGTTATACAGAGCTGACTAGAATGAAACAATGCTTAAGCACTAACACAACTCCTCAGGTGAGAGGTAATTTTTATGCTGAACTTAACAGCCAGATTTACAAAAACCTAAATTACAAACCATCCATATAGAAAGCCCTGAGGCACAAAACACCTTCAGCCAGGTACCTTGGGAAAGCTCTATGATCCATTCTCTGACTTCAGAAGACAGAGAGAACAACTCTAAACAAGGTAGACAGTTCAAGCAGATGCAAGCTAATCAACGCGTGGCATCCTTCAGAAACGGATGTAACCTGCTGCTAACTTTCCCAAACTCTCTCAAATGTGAGTTTCCAGTTTGATATTAATCATATTAATGTAGTTCTTTTCAATATTTAAAATTTCTAAACTATAGATTTTACTAAAATTGACACCTTCCATTGATGAAATTCCACAGTGTTGGAGGTTATTGCCTTCTATCTGCTTTTATGTTTTTTAGAAATTATTCCTGGCATGTATCAAATAATTATAACAGCTGCATTAATGCATGAAGATATACTGATTTGAAAGTGATTTCCATATATTATCCCCACTCTTGGGGGAGAATGCAGATTGAAGCATCTTCACTTCCAGGAGAGAGTTTGTTTTTACGTTTTTCTAAATTAAGGACTTGAGTTGTTGTACAAGCCCAAGTAACAGAGATGCACTTGATCTTAATCCAGATTCAGCCCCACATTGCCCATACGCCAGTCTCTTATTTCTTCTATATTCCTCCATAACAGTTACAAATGTCCTTTTCTTTCTATCTATTTATCATCTATCATCTATCTGAATCTATATGCATCTATATGTATAGATATATAGATATGACCATGAGTTTTCCAGAATTAAGTGATTGTATAATTTTATTTTATTTTAAATTGTATTTATTTATTTATTTTGCACCAGGGATTTAACCCAGGGAAACTTAACGTAGTGAATCACATCCTCAGCCATTTTTATTTTTTATTTTTATTTTTATTTTTACAGAGAGAAGGACAGTGACACAAACACAGAATTAATTTTTATTGAATTTTTCGCATGGCTTTCGTTGCTCAGACACTTAGTTGTGTACGTGGGTGCTGGGGTTCGAAACTGTGTACTTGCCCATGCCAGGCAAGCACCGTAACTGCAGAGCCACCACTCCTATTTTAAAGTAGGGTCTCACTAAGTTTCTTAGGGTGTTGCTTTGTTGCTGACACTGACTTTGAACTTGTGATCACCCTGCCTCAGGCTCCTGAGCTGCTGGGACAACTGGAATGCACCATCTCATCCCACTGTTATAGGTGTTCGTTTAAAAATAATTTTCTTCCCCTCTCTTTTAAATTCCTTAAACAACTGATGTTTTTGGTGTCTCATATGTTTCATGTAAATTTTCATTATCTTTTTCTCTTAGCTTTATTTTTTTGGCACTAGGGATTTAACCCAGGGGCTTTCTACCAATGAGCTACATCCCCATTCACTTTTATTTTGAAATAAATCCTCAACCCTGTGATCTAGTTGACCATGAACTTTCAGTCCTCCTGCCTGAGGTTCCACAATCTCTGGAATCACAAGTGTGCACCAGCCACCTTGTCCAGCTTCCTAGCATTCTTTTGTATTTTTCCTCCAGGGATTTTGAATATTCATCTATTTTGTCTTTCAAACTTTGCAGTAACTTTTAAGTCTTAAGCTGTATTTCCTGCTTTCTGAAAACTCAATTTTTATACTACCTGACCCCCAACCCACGCCGTGCACCTTCACTAGCAGAAAGCCTTGACTCTCTTACAATCAAGTTGGATCCCTTTCCTTATTGTTGTTACGGCTTCATCTAATTCTCTGGTTCTTCTGTTGTATTCCTGCAAGGACATTTCTGCTTGCTTTTCAACCCCTCTCCCTTTTTTCTTCTCTCTCTCTCTCTTTCTCTCTCTCTCTCTCTTTTTTTGTTCTTCAGTTTGAAATCATTTTAAACACAGAAAAGTTTCAAATATAAAAAATAAATCTCATATGTCATTTAACCGTACTCCGCATTTCCAGTATTTAGCCTTCTGTGCTTTTAATCCTATAATAATAATTTAGCTTGGTTGTATTAATATATCAAAATGTGTACATATATCAGATAACATATTGCACACCCTTAAGATATGCTACTTTAATTGTAGATTATATCAAAGAAGCCTGAAAAAATAATAACCTATCATGATGGTTACATTTAAAAATAAAATTTTATTTTTGAGTGATTTCAGATTTATAGACGACTTGTGAAGATGATCATGATCCCCGCACACCCAAACCTAGTTTTCCTAAACGTGCCATGTTTCCCTGTGCTAATTCCTTTGTCACAATTAGTGCGTCACTATTAACAAATAGTTTTTAAAGAAAGTCTGTACTTTATTCAGTTTTCCTTAAATTTAACCAAATGTTCTTTTTTATTCCAAGAATCCGCCAAAATACAGATTCCATTTTGGTGTCTTTTGCCTGTGACAGTTTCTCAGATGCTTTTCTCGTGTTGAAGCAATTTTCCTTTACACTCAGCTATTTTCGTGTCTGATAGAACTGTTATCCTCTCGTACCTATTTTCGACTGCTCTATGAGAAGTAATTCCACTTGTTTTCTGCGGGAGTGTGCAGGGTCCTCTTCTCCTCCCCACCCTCCTCTGTGTCTTTCACAGGAGGACACTGGCTGATGACCAGGAATCTGCTGCAGGGAATACAAGGGTGACAGCAGACTAGTAATACAGGAAGGTGATCAAAGACCTGGCTCAGAGCTGGATTCTCACATGACAGAGCAGCAGGATTCCTCTTCCTTATGAGCTCATGACCACCTAATTCTCCATACACACGTTCTTTTTCTGTTGGTGCAACATAGTTGTAGATAATGGTGGGATTTGTTGTTACACATTGATGCATGTATGCAATATAGAAATATAAATTGCACAATACCGTCTCACTTTTTACCCTTTCCCTCCCTGCCCCCCTCCCTTTGGAGTCTTTCCATGCCCCCTGACCCCTCCCATGACCTTTCTCTTCCATTTTTAGCATCTACATATGAGAGAAAGTAGGACTGTTGACTTTCTGAGTTTGACTGAATTCACGTTACATAATATTCTCAAGTTTCAGCATTTTGCTACCTATGACAATTTCATTTTTCTTTATGGCTGAATAAAACTTCGTTGTGTATATTTTCCACATTTTCTTTATCCATTGATGTCGATGGTCGCCTGGACTGCTTCCATAGTTTGGCTGCCATGAATTGTGCTGCTATAAACACGGTACACGTGTGTCACTGAAGCATGACTTTAACTCTTCTGGATAAACACCAAGGAGTGGTACCTGGGTCATATGGTGGTCTATGGGCACTTTTTTGCAATATGTTTGGAGAAGAGTTTTTAAGCTTTTGTATTTTAAACTTATATAAAGAAGATGCATAAGTCTGCATGAATATCACACAAAGACAAGAAGATGGAGATGCAATAAAAAAATGGCATTGTGGTTCCACAGACAGATTTTTAATTAACCACCTCCTCTTGTGCACATCTGAAACTGCACAGTTTCTAAGGTTTCCTGCTTGGCGTATTCCAAACATCTCACATTCACTCTGTTCCTTTGTGAAGCTTACTCTCATCTCTTGAGCCCAGTTGGACCCCTCTCAGTATTCTCCAACATTTGGATTTATTATTTTTAAAACTATCTTTCCTGAGAGGTCAATGTTGCTTGAGAATGGGAAGGACAAATTCGTTTTACAAACACTGAAAATTCTTACTTTTCTTTAAATCTTCAACAAGCTAATAAAAAAAGATAGGTGCTGAGAACATGTCTATGATTACCAGTGGTATTAGCTAGCCTTTCTAAAAATATTCATTCCATTACTTTTTCCTGGAGTTACTTTTATATGTATTCTTGCAATTGCAATTCTGTGAAAGTTTCTATTTTCCTTCTACTATTTTTCCATCTAATTTTTGCTTGTATTTTAAAAAATATTTTGCCATGTATGTATATACATAAACATTCACTTATTATCAAGATGAAAGAAAACAATCTTTGTGCATTTAACATGGTAATATTTTAATTATTTTTCTCAAAACTGGGTTTCTTTATCTGTAAAATACCAGTAGTGGTCAGCTCTCTGTTACTATAACAAAATAACTGAGAAAATATATATGCAAAGAGAAGAGGTTTATTTTGGCTCAGTTTTGCTGGTTCCTGCAGATTATTGGTTTTTCCCACTCCTTGGGCTTGTGGTGAGCAAAGCCATTCACTTCCAAAGCAGAAAGTAAATATGAAGCTGAGGAAGAGGCTGGGGTCCCACTGTGTCTTTCAAGGGCATCTTCCCAATGACATAAAGGCTTACCACCTGAAGATTCTACCACTTCCCAAGAGCATCACATAAGGACCAACTTTAACACATGTACTTTTGGGGGATTTTTGAGATACAACCTATGGCTATGAAGAAGTAGTATGCATCAAATAAAATTGCATGAGGAAGGATTAAAAAATTCACAAGGTATTAGCACTTACCCCATTGCCTCCATTAGTATTGCTGTTAATGTAAGACAGTCACATCTCACTAATGATGACACTACCTTCTGAATAACATGCCATTAGGTGCATGAGCAAAAGAGGACATGCACACAAACCCAGATGGCACAGGTGGGTCTCCTAACATGGCTTGGGTGCAATCAAGAGCTGTAAGGTGCTGCCCATGCAACCCAACACAAGCGTTGGTACTAAACCTTTTCAAGAAAAAACAGTGCACTCTGAATTAGTGACCAAAAGTGTGGTGTAGCAGGGTTATGGTGCATGGCACTTGTAAAGCACATGCTTAGCACGCAGGAGACCCTGGTTTGATCCCCAGCACTGCAAAACAAAAAGTATAGTATAACAAGTACACGGACAGTCACATAGTTGCTTATTAATCAAGCATCAAGCATCAACTACTGTACAAAACTGCACGTGTCACGCTTTTGTATGACTGGCAGCGTGGGAGGTGTGTGGACTCCAACAGCAACACAGGCATGTAGGAGTGAGTTGTGCTCTGATGTTTTGCCATTTAAGATATCAGTAGCCAAAAGGAATTTCAAAATCAAATTCACATTTAACAGACATATGGAAATGAAGTATCATACACATTAATTGGACACTATGTGAAACTTCGATTCAAGCATGCACGGTGCGACATTTAAATCATGTTAAACATATTTATCTCCTTAAACATTGATCTTTTATTATTGTGAAAACATTCAACATTCTTTCTTCTAGCTTTTTGAGATATGCAGAATGAACTCTACAGCCACCCTACTGTGCCGGAAGACATCAGAACTTCTTACTTCCAACTGTGACTTAGCACTCATTGATCAACCTTTCTCCACCTCTCCCTCCCTCCTTCTCTTCCCAGACTCTGCTAACCACCATGGCATTCTCAACTTGCAGAAGGTCCTATTTTCAGATTGTGCATATGAATGAAACTGCATCGGTCTTTCTGTGCCTGGTTTAGCATGATTTCCACTTGAATTCAGCTTGTTGCAAATGACAGGGAGCCATTCTTTTTTTTTTTTTTGAGAGAGAGGGGGCATGAGAGAAAGAATCAATTTTATTCAGTTTTCCATGTGGCTTTCATTGCTCCAACACTTCATTGTGAATAATGTGGTGCTGGGGTTCGAACCTACATCCTTGCCTATGCCAGGCAAGCTCTCCAACCACCGAGCCCCAACTCCAGCCCTGATTTCATTCTTCTTATGTCTGAGTAGTTTTCCATTGTGTGCATCATATTATCTTTATATGTTCATCAGCTGATGCCCACATAGGTTATTTCCATTACTTGACTCGCATGAAAGTTCCTGCAATTAACAGGAGTTTGCAGATACCTCCTGGGCACACTGATTTCATTTCCTTTATATGTATACACACACACACACACACACACACACACACACATGTATCATCTATATATCTATATGTATCATATATATGTGTGTGTGTGTGTGTATCCACTTGTGGGACTGCTGGATCATGCTGTAGTCCTATTTTCTATTTATTTGTAAGGAAACTTCATACTATTTCCTGTAATAACTATTGTCATTTATGTTCCGAACAGCAGTGTGCAAGGTTCTTATTTCTCCACATTCGTGACAGCGCTTGTTATTTTGGTTTTGACGATTTAATAATAGCCCTGCCTACTGGAGCCAGGTGATGTTACTGTGAGACTTTGATTTTCATTTCCCTGAATGATGGTGGTGAACAGTTTTCATATACCTGTTGGTCACTTACATGTCTCGACTCTATGATTTTATGGGAATACTGTTGCATATGTGACAATTGTTGACTGAAACATCCTTATGTGGGGAAAGACAGTAGTTTACTTTCTTATGAATATCTTCCTACTCCTTTCATTTAAAATTTTCTCACTTACTTGCTCAATTTAACTTTATCTCTGGCAACGTATGCCAAAGAATGTGTTGTGGATGGGTTGAAGGATTTTACAACACAAGAATGTTGAACACAGCATTATTTTAATTGTGAGGATTAGAAGTAATAACAACCAACAATGACACCTTCATTAAGAACATCCACAGGATAGAATAGTAGATGGTAATTCAGAATTAAAATGCTTAGTACAATCTGGATAAATTCACAAACATTTTTCAGAAGAATCAGGCGACATATGTAATTAGCAATTGGTTTCATTTTTCAAATTAGTATGTATTTGTATTTGAAAAGAATAAAGAATTGAATTAAATATAACAAATCACAGCGAATGTCATTCCTTTTTAAATATTATTTTTAGTTTCTACTCATGTTTGATTAGGTGTTCTTCAATAGCATTGAAGAAAGACCAGTTCCTATGGGTATTATCAGATAAGTATAAAATAGCTATAAAAATTAGGGAATGTGTTGAGTGGTCCAGATGTTTGAAGAGTGGGGACAATACGGACATTGAGAAGGCATGTGCGTCTCATCAGAGATATCTTAGAGGGAAGTGCTTGAGCTATGACCACTGAGAGGACAGCTGGAGGCTGATTGGTACACAGTGCAATAGAGAGAAAACCTGACGGGAGTTACGTAATTATACATAAAGCATGGCGCCCCAGACATGGTCAGGAGGAAGGAGGGAGCTGGGGGTTCAAAGGGCAAGAATTAAGAAAGTGATAGGGCAAAAGGGAGTAGAAAGGAGAAAGAGTCATGAGGAAAGGATAGAAACGTTTTAGACACAGGCACACAAACAGCGGATGATATGGTTTATAAAAGCGCGTTAAAACTGAATGCTTGACTCAGAGGGCAAACCCTTGCACATCATGGCTTGTTACATTGCTGAATGGAAGCAGGACTTTGCATGTGATACAACTCCAGACATTTTCTGGTTTTTTTGTTTGAATTATTTTGGACGGAATTGTGTGGTGCAAGAAATTTGGGCTCAAGTTAATGTGCAATCAATTGCTAGAGGTGTGTGAAGGACATGCCTTGGGAATTCACTGCTGGCGGGACAGTTGGGCTAAGTGTCAACTGTGGGTTCCTGTTAGAGCCATAGCAGCTCTTACTGAAAGAGTTCATTTGTCTATTCTTCCTTTCAGAACAGAACTTGAAGTGTTTTTTTTATATACTCATATTTATATCTAAACCCTGGCAATAATTCCCACTATAATTTTAAATAAGGAAATAACTGGCATATTCCAAAAGCCTTAAAGAATACAAAAGCTGAAAAAAGTGTATTTCTGTGGAGAAGTCATAAGTGAAAACTGATTCAATCATATTATTACTTAATTGGAGAAGAAGAAAGACATGAGTCGGAAGGTCAGTCTCTGGTCAGAATAGAACAGCTGAGCAGAACGGGTAGAAATGTTTTCATTTCATGATAGCTTATTCAAATAATCCTTCAAATGCATTTCATTTACTGTTAGTGAAAAATGAAATTCCTATGCATATTGATATACAGTGATCATATATTTGGAGGTTAAAGTCTCATTTATAGCTAAATGTATTTTAATTTGAAAACGTTATTCATCAATATTAAAGTCAAAATATACCTTTTAGTATGCAACCTGCTTTAAAATGAATAGGCTTAAGAGTATGCACAAAATGGTTGGCATTATATCAATAAATGAAGTCATTAAATGTTATTTATTAATTAATTATAGGACTTGTATGAACCTTCATGGTTTGTGAGATAACAGAGAAAAAGAAGGGGAATTGTAAAAATGACGAAATGTTAAGATAGATACTAGATAGAAGCCTACTATCTAGATTTTTTTTAAAATCTAGGATACGGTTGAAAAGCAGTTCTAAAACAATAACTTTCCTTCCTGAATAATGTGTTAGTGCATGAATAAAAGTAAAAATAAACGGGAAAATCTTTTGAGATGGCTTGTTATCTTTTATTCCTTGGTTCCCACTAAGTAGTACACCCCTCCTTCACTCAGAGGTGTTGGCACCTTAAGCTTTGACAATACCGATTTGCTTCAGACCATAACTGAAGTCAGAATATATGAGGAAAGAAATGAGAGCGTCGAAAGCCTTGCAAAATTAATGAGTCATCAGCTTTAAAAGAATAATAAAAATCAGAGAAATAGAATTTTCTCTAAGTATACTTTAATGAGCCTTGGCATTGGAAAATATTAGAATTTACACATTTGATGGATCTCCCATGGCAGTGTAACCACATTTATAAAATTTCAAATCGTTGAATGATGTCGATCTCCTGCTTGCACATCTCTGCGGTACCGTCACGTCTCCCTACTACTTCAGGAGTTAAATCCACACCCCTGGAACTCAACAGGACCTTCACCACCTCCCACAACCCCTCCTCCAAGCCCATCTTTCTGTCTTAGACCCTGACTACTGGCCATGGCTGCTCTCTGCATGGATGCTTCCTTCCTATCCCTTTCTCAGTATGCTAGCCCATTTGCTGAGAAAAGGATTTAAATACAGTGCACCCCCAGGTGTCCTTGAGGTCCTCACTGCTCACTCCTAAAAGAGCACAGTAGGGACTCTTCTCCTGCAGAGCACTTAGGGTGTGCTGCTCTCATCCATCTCGACCATGGTTCTCATGTGCCCAAGCTCCATCATGTTTGCATTCCTCAAAAACCTAGAAATGCTTTCTCCGTTGTAATATGAGCTCAGCAGATAATAATAATGGAATCAAATCATTAAGAGGAAATAGGGACTGGAGCAGTGGCTCAGTGGTGGAGCACCTTGCCTGGCATGCATGAGGTCTCAGGTTCGAAACCCAGCACCACATACACAATGAAGTGTCAGAGAAGTTAAAATCAGATGAAAAATAAATAATAAAATTGATTCTCTCTCTGTTGTTTAGCTCTCTCTCTCTCTCTCTCTCTGTCTCTCTCTACTTCTAAAATAGAGGAACTGAGCATTGGTCTTGTTCATAGGACTGGCAGTCTAAATCTGGATTTCTTGCTGCTGGGTGCATGTTTTTTAGCACACAGGTGAGGCTGTGTTGTATAGTGAGACCCACCTAAACGGAAAGCTTGCGTTGAAACCAGCTCCTTCCTCATGAATGCTTCCCTCTTGCTAAACTGTTTAATTTCTTTTATGTGCAGTTTCTTGCTTGAATATTGGGAGAGGATGATATTCTGAAGTTAATTGTATAGATTAACAATGAAGTCACCTGCATGACATATTGGAAAACAGGAAACACATAAACATTCAGTCACAGACATTATCCTTATGTGAACAAAATGTGACTGACTAGTCTGGGTTCAACCCCCTCGTTTTTAAGGAGGATACTGAATTGGTTTCTAAATGCATTTGTTACTAATGTTTTAATCTCCTAATGATCTCATTGTGTACAGTGACGTTAGTTTTTGTGAGTGAAGCTCTACTCACAGGTCTGGAACTGCTTTACATAACAGGGACACACAGGCAATAACGCTTTGTGGGTCCACACCTGCTGGCCCTCCACTCTCTTAAGGGCATCCATTTCTCCTAAATTTGTTTCCATGATTCCCGTCTGACTCTCCAGTGTCAGCCTTAGCTTAGCAACAGTGGCTTCACTTTCTGTGTGCACTGTGAGTCAAAGCCCCAAGTTCATCAGGACCAGCTTCCTCACACACAGCTGCTAAGTAGAATTCTCTCCAAATGATGTCTCCTGAGCTCCTCTTCCTCTTCTTCTTCTCAAGATAATAAAGCTGGGCCCATTCAGTTGCCACTTCCAATGCTTTGATGGCCTCCTTAGTGCTTCTTTCATACCCCACAATTGAACAGCCAATTCAGGGTTGAACTTTCAAATAAATTCCGAATCTGACCATCTCAGCGAATATCTCTCTAGTCCTAATCAACATCGTTTCTCACCCAGACTGCTCCTATCTCAAGCCTTCCAACTGTGTTCTCTTATCATTTTGTGCTTTAAAATATTCTCTTTCTTCATTTAGTATATGCCAAAGCCTTACCTGCAAAATTATAACAAAATTTAGGCCCTGAATAGGCTAGTTCCAGGGAACTGATTCAACCACCTTACTGAACTCTCTCCTCTTTCTTGACTCTTCTCTAGCCCTCTACATGTGATGAAACTGGTGTGCTTTATTTAGTAGGTACTCTCAGTCCTAGAACATGACCCAACACATAGTAGGTGCTCAATAAATATATTTCAAATGGGCATATAATTAATGCATGAATGCTAGTGCTACCGCCAGTTATACCATCAAAAACTTGATTTTTGCTACACAGCAGAGTATGTAGCACTTAGGCTAATGAGGATGTCAATGTAAATTCCCACTGAGGCCTATAAAATCTATTTGTCTTTTATTTCTGTTTTAAAAGCATGCATGGATTGAAATTTCAAGAATAAAATAAATATGGAGAAGTTCATATGGATATAAATGAATGAATGAGGGAAAGGGCAGAACTTTTCCTTATATAAGCATTCCAAGCACCACACATAGAAAGAATGAGGGAAATAGCAAACCACTGTTGGACAGCTTTGCTACAGGAAGGACTTGCTGATGGATGCTAAAATCAGTGGGAAAAGGCTAGGGAGAAACAATATTTATGTGGTTTTGATGTGTAGTCTTCAGACTACTAAGTTAGAAAGGAAGAATGGCCATTTTACAGTGGGACAACCTGGCAGATGCTATCTCAATCATGCGTCCAAGGTTAACATCACAAATAATAAACTGTGCTGGCATCAAATATCGCCGATGCAACGCAGTTAAACAACAAATTGCATCCGTGTTATTCTTTACCCAGATGCATAATCTACCCTAACCATAAAAACAAGTCAAACCCACGTCGAGTGGCCTTCTACATCATATGCGAATGACTACATGTCAAATTCACAAACGACCAGGCAAGTCTTAGGAGCCATCAACCACAGGTGGAAATTGGGAAGACACCTTCCACACACGAAGGACATGAGCAGAAAAATGATAAATCTGTCAACAGCTAATAGAACTGGAATAGTGGAAACACACCTTTGAAAACTGCCTTAGTTATGCATAAAAAATTAGTATCAGGGGAAACTAAGTCAAAGACACACAGCACCTGTCTATTATCTTTGCTACTATTCTGTGTGCCAAATATTGCTTCATAATACAAAGTTGAAACAATTTTAAACAACTTATTTTCTTTTTGCCCCAGTGAATTGTCCTAAAGTGTGCCTGCACCCCTTCAGAGATTGACTCTACCTGGCCGCTCAGCACAAACATCACCTCTGACGGTTAGCTAGGTTGCTGCAAAGGAAGGGATTCCAATTTTATAATGAATTCCTTTTTTTGGTAAACTAATTTGCATTGCAGAAACTCTCTAGTCTCCTAACAGAAAAATGCACAATTATTTCAAAATTTAGTGTGTGGTTTCAGCTAGTTCAAACAATTTTACATTATTTCTCTTGCCGAATAAAAATTAGTAGCACTGGGGACTTCAGATCTTTATGAATGTTTCACATGGTATTGTTTTATAGTTTTTAAATTCATTCATATATTATACTGAAAATTTTTGTTTAGTCATTTTCCAAACATGTAGGGCTTAATAAACTTCAAAAGATAAATATAGGTTTTAAGGTTTTAAAAAAGAATACAGATGAATATCTGTACAAGATAATCATGAAAAGGCAATAATAGGCAAACACAAATTTCATCTATAGTAAGAATATACTTTAATACATTTGCCCTTGGAATCAACTTCTCTACTCTCCAAGACCTTTTCTCATTCTGTCTGGCTTTGCCTTCTCCACAGCAAAGGTGCAGAGATTTTCATGTCAAGCTCCAAACAATCACCACGTTAGAATGAACCCCCGTACATGCACGCTTTCATAGAGATGAAATTTTCATAATTATCTAATGTAAAGTTACTTAAATTGTGCAATTTTCTACATAGCAAGGAAATGAGGTATTAATATGAAGCATATCCGATAGAAATCCATGAAATCAAGATGCTTAGTCATGTCACACTTCATTACCGAGCCATTAATCACTCCGTGTATGGAGATACATGAAATTTTCTACTCTACCCTAGAGCTGATTCAAACATATACACCAGTTCGTATGTGTCAGAAAATAAAATGAATGTGTGCATGTATTTTTTAATTAGTTAAATATAACACTGAAAGTCCATAATGGTAGGGATTTCAACCCAAATCATCAACGTTACTCTCTCTGTCATTGCTCTGCCAGTTCCTGTGTCCCCCCTGGTGCTAAAACATAAGGTTAACTTATTTTGTCTACACTGGTGGCTGCTGAGAGTCCACTTCTTCCATGATGCATGTTGCCTACAGTCCCCAGGTGCGATCATGGGATTCTACAAGTAGGCTGGAGGTCCTGTGCCTACCTAAATGCTACACAGCTACTCTCATGAGATCTTGAAACATCTCCCAAGTTCTACCTCAAGAGCAGGCTCATTTTCCTCCACCCTATACTGTTACTCCTTGCTTGTATCTTGAGAGAATTGAAAGTGTTTGCAAAACATAGGCTGAATCATTGCAGAAGGAATGAATATATGTTGCTAGCTGCTTGGATAAAGAGAGCAGAAAACAAAATATAGAATGTCAGGATCTTCTAACTTGGGTAAACTCAGAAGGGGTCAAATCATTCAGGCAATTTCAGAGAAAAACAGCCTCATAAGAGAAGCAGTCCACACAGGCAGGATGATCATCTGGAATTGTGTTAGTGGTTGGACTATACCCTAAATGCTATGAAATCTGCCTTAGTTGACATAAGAGTGACAAGGAGCAAGAACACTTTTGTGTACTAGGGAATGCAAAGTTTCATTTTTCCTGTTTTCAAAGCTATACTTCCCACATTTTAAAATTAAATGTAATTATACATATTTGAGGTATATAACATGATAGTATGAAATATATATCAATGGTAAAGGAGTGACATTAGTGAAACCAGTAACATAGTCACATAGCCATTATTTCACATAGTTACACTTTTTGCCCATGGCAGGAGCAGCTAAAGTCATTTAGCAGGGATTCCTAATACAGCTTAACTAGATTAACTGCAGTCCTCATATTGTACATTAGATGTCTGGATTGTGCATCCTGCCTACCTGCCACATTGTAAATAGGGGAGGATGGACTAATAAATGTATGGTGTGTTGAAGTTGAAAGGAAATTAGAGAATAAAGGTGGCTCAAAACTGCATGTTCAATACCCCAGGAAGACTTTAATTATTCTAGGTGACAAGCCACACTCCTAAAATATTACATCAGAATTCCTGAAAATTTCTCAGCGTGTTTTTTTAATGCTCCCCAAATTGTTTCATGGTAGATCTAGCTTTGAGAACCAAAATACAATCTAAATTCTTAATTCCCAAATAAGAGAAATTGATGACTTGCTCAATTTACACAGGGTACACACATCAAAACCAATGTTCACACACAGATCTCTGTATCTTAGAAATTGTTTTCTTTTGCACTTTACCTACTCCTTTTGAAATCAGTTAAAATAAGAGACATTTTTATAACATACCGTTGGATGGCAGTTTTATATAGAAGGGCTTCTACTTCTGTCTTCCAAAACAAATTAGAAGGTAGATTGAAATAGCAGCTTGGATGTTTAAGGACTATATACTTCCGATTTTCTTCTTACTGAATTTTCTTTGTAGTTTTAAAGAGAAAATTACTTGAATTGCTTGTACAGCAATGCCTAGCTGACCTGATAATTTTTGTGTGACTTTAAAATCAAAATCACTTTCCCTTTATTTCCCATTTACCTGTGAGCATGCATGACGTTTTTCACTGTTTAATTACACTAATAATAATTCACCAAAAATCATATTTTTCTACAGAATTTGGAAATGTAACGACTTAGAAAGTATATTAATAAATGATCCACATATTTTAAACTTTTATGCTACTAGACCTGTAAGTTAATGGTGATACTTCAAATTTCACTCTGATATTTGTCAATTTCAGTTAAGATTCTTGAAGGTGCTGCTATTCCCTAGCAGGTAGACACCCAAACCTGAACTATAGAGCCTTGAAGGTCACAACTTAGCAATCTTTAACTTAGAAGATTTCAAAGAGATAAACATCCATTTAGTAGAAGAACATATTCCATTTCATTTGTTTATTCATTCACAAAATAATTAAGTAACACTCTACTGCGTGCTGCACATAGATTCCTAAGACAATCTTCTAGTACTTCAACAATACTATAGACAACACCTGCCAACTTGGACTGTGAGAAATATCTACCTACGATCCTGTGATCTTATAAAGTAGCCTTCAATATCATTCACATTATTGTATTTTTTCTAGATGTATTATCATTTTTTCAGAGGGAATGTCACAGATTATATACAAACTTTTAACTTTGCCTGTTGTAAAAATTTGAAGACAGACAATGCTACAGGAGCAACTGAAGCTCAATAAGCCATTGAGTTTGATCGTACAATATGCAAAAGAACTTTGGAAAAGTCACTGATTTATTGCTTCACTGTGTTTTACTTTAAAAATTACACTTAATTTTTAGGTCTTTGGTTGATTTCAAGATAAAGTACGAAAATGGGTTTCTCAGAGGAGAAATGGATGTGTATGTGAAGAAGAGAAGGTTTATCAAGGTCATCCTATTCTAAGACAATTACAGAACAATGGTTGTGCCATTCTGAAATTGACCAGGAGGATTCTGGAGACAGAAATTGTGCTACTAAATGTATATATCAATCATCTTTTAAGTTGAGAGACACTTCCATTCAAATTGGGAACTTCATATTTATTATTTCCATTGTTTATGTTTTTCTGATTGTATGTATTGATTTATTTTTCGGTAGATGTTGGGGCAACAAGTGTCAGAACCACTCTAAAACAAGATATGAGTTTGCCAGATCACATCCTTCAGTCTGCTATTTGCCTTTCTGGGTCTAAGAATCATGAAAGAAGAAAAGATGTAATTCCTTACATCTGAAATTTCTCTTTCATGAGTAACATTCAATCCAGAGACCTGTGGCTTCAGAAAGTCTTGCAAACGTCATTCAACTTCCAGGTCTGAGGCTGACCTCTATGGCATTAACATGACCCAATACCTTATCTTTTCTCATATGTCAGGGATTCTCTGAATTTATAGGAGGGCATATTGTTTGGAGGACATAACCAAGTAGAAAATTAACAACATAATGAGATTCTTAAGTGTTATTGCAAAACTGGGCTGGAGAGGTAGCACTTGCCTGGCATGTGTGAGATCCTGGGTTTGATCTCCAACACCACATACACAAATAAATGAAGGGGGAAAAAAACAAATGGAAAAAAAATCACTCTCAAAAAGTGTATTGCAAAAGTTATCTTGGATATGATTTGTTTAATGATTTACATTTTATGTTGCTAGAGAAACAAGAGTATTCTGTGTATGGGGAAAATGTGATCTATCACATGAAGTAGCATCCAAGGTGATCTTAGTAGTTATTATAATCTTGAAGTCGAGGGAGATTATATATGCAACAGGCACTCACCCATTTGTAGCACCTTTGATTTCTACAAGAGTTATGACAATAGAATTAATTCCCATGGAGAGGGACCTCAGGCCATGTCTCCTGTTGCAGAGGTGCAGAGAAATCATGCCATTGCAATGCACCCTGAAGAGGGCAATGATCCATTAAGAGACCTGATTCCTGTCACATAGAATGTGGATACACAGAACATTCGCAGCACCTTGTATATGAGTTTATGTTAAGTTGCACGAGCTCTTCATCACAAAACCCATTATGTGGATAAGTTTAAAGTCAATTCTATTAGTAAAAGCTGTCCTGAGTGACAATGCAGTTAGTAAAATAACAAAAATGCACCATACAATTGAAAGCAATTTGATTGTTGAGAACAGTGCATGTGTGTGTGTGTGTGTGTGTGTGTGTGCACGAGCGTGCGCAGATTTCTCATATATACTCTCTTCAAGTTATAAGGAATATGGTATATTTTTTCTTGGATATCTTTAGTGGTAATGAATAATATAATTTCAACATCAAAATGCTGCCTCTTGATTGCTTAAACTTTTGGACAGAAAATGCCTTACTGAGTTTAGCTTTTTAAAATTAAATTAGTTCAATGGAATTCTGAGTATTTTAGAGCAACAAGATTTGTAGCGAGAATTGTTAATGCAGGATACACCATGGCCTTTAAAAATAATGAAAAGAATAATTTTAGAATAATTTACTCAGAAGAAAAATATAAGTAAAATGAACAAGTATTTCTAGATTCATAAAAAGAGAGATGAAGGTAAAGAGATTTAATAATTTTCAAGCAAAAACAGTAAACAATTGGCCATGTATACTTTATATATAAGTGAATTTTATACATGATATATTGTGTGCATTATTTTGTGCATACCATATACATTATATAAAGGGTAAACATAATTTACTGTAGACTGGGTGACTTAAATAACAGAAATTTCTTTCCTCGTAACTCTAGAAGCCCAAAGTCTCTGAACAGAGCGTGTGGCCCTGGGTCTTCCAGAGCCTCCTTCCTTGGCCTGAAAAATGCTGCCTTCTTGCTGTGGCTTCACATGGTCTGCCCTCTGTGTATGTGTGTCCTCAACTCCTCTTCTTATAGGGACCCCAGTCAGTGGGATTAGGGTTGCTGTAGCAGCGTTGTCTCCAAATTCTCTCCCAATTCTGAGATTCTGGGTGTTAGGACCTCAACATAGGCATTTAATTGCACACAACTCAGGCAGTTCCAAGAAGGAACAGCCAAGCCAAGAAAGGAACTCCAGAGACCTTTAAAAGTCTTTTAGTGTGTCTCAGGAAGCACTTGTGGCTCACCCATGGCTTTAAAATCCACCCACCTGAGAACTAACTCTTCCTGGAAATGAGATCTGGAAATGGTGGTAAACATCTTGAGAAAATGGAAATAGCTATAACCAACCATGTGATTCCACCTCACAGAAACATCTCACTGCTGGCACAGAAAGCTTTACTTCAACAGAAATAAAGAGACAGGACCACATGCATATCAGAAGGTTGGGAGGAAGTTGTCCTCCCGAGGGCTCCAGCATCACACAATCAGTGAAAACTCTCAAGCCCTGAGGACCAGTGTGGCTGATCTATAACCCCACTTGTGAAAAAGGACTCTCAGCTTTCAAAAGACAATCATTTCCCTATAATCTAACAACATCTCAATAAGTCACCAAGTCCCCTGCGATCTGGACATGACTCCCGTTACTTTCCTTATCTTTCCAAAATGAGCCCTATTAGCAGAGTGATTAATAACAGACAGGATGGGCAATTTAATTTGATACACACGCACAAACCAGTTTTATTTGATGTCTTCTTCCCATGATGACATTGGACACATAAGAAGTTAGGCATCTATTTCCAAATATTATCCACAATTCTTTGTAAAAGCAAATGAACTTAATGCCTTGCCAAGGTTATAAAAACTGTAATTTGAGGAAATGCGGGTGTCTGGGAAGGGTTTGGGGTAAACAGAACATCTATTATATGCACATAAATGGATGTTAACCTCCCAATGCCACTTGCCCTCCGATCGAGCAGTCTGCACTCCAGCCGTGAAGGAGCAGGGTGAGCTGAGGTGGAGTGGATCCGCATGCTTATTAGGTATGCATTTGACAATGACACTAGAGTCACCAGGAGATGCCATCATTTTTCTAAGTCTTAAGATTGTGAACACTCCTTTTAAATATTTCAAGAGTTCAGATTTTCATTAAACATGTTACAGAAAAGACTTAGTCAAAAAGACCAACGTCCACACCAGGGTCTGAGTCCTCTGATTCTGCTCTCCTGGCTCCCCTGACCTTTGTGCCAAACAAGGTCTCCTCTCGTACAGCACCATCTTCTGTTTTAACTTCAGCTCCCTCCGTCCTCATCCTGATCATAAGCAATGATGTGTCCACGTGGATATTGCTGCTGGGGACATACCAACAGCTTTGACTGAGACAGAAATCGCATGAGCCTTCGCTAGTGGCACTTTATTACCCCTTACTTACTTACTTGTCTTTATAATAATGTCTACATTTTCTCTTTTCCTCTTAAATTTTGAGAACAAAAATCAATAGAGACTATCTGTTCCCTAAGTAAACAAAGCTATATCTTAAAAAAAAATCCCCGAACAGTTTAACACAGAGAATTCTACTATTACTTAAAAGAAGAATTTTCTTTCTCCTTCAAAATAAATAGAAGCAAATTCAATCCAGTGACAATTTGACTACATGGCTTAAAACCACAAAACTATGCAAGTCAGGAAACCACAAGCCAGATTCCCTCTGGGATGTGCAATGGTATCTCTCTCTGAGAGTGTTCCAAAGAAGGGTAAGGAAAATGCAAACTCAACTGTTCTTTTGAGCAATTGAATACGACATGGCAGGAGTTTTCTTTCACAGTCTCCAGAATGAAATTGTTTCCCACTTTATTCGTGGTTCATATTTATTTTATTTAAAGCTTCACATATGCAGAAAAATGTGCACGCTGTAATTGTACATCTTCATGGATGCTCACAACGGGAACGCACCTAGATAACCAGCTCCAGAACCCCAATGGAGACCCTCTTCAGTCACCAGCCATCCCGCAGCCTGGCTGGGTTTGCTCTTCATGTAAACAGTCTTCAGCGTGTGCTCCTGGGCATTCCATTTCATCCCTGCTGAAGGCTCTTCACACTAGTTACTGCCCTGCACTCCAAATACTTCCTGAACCACTTTACTGATGGGAAGTTCCCATCAATTATTGCCCACTGCACACAGTAGAACATGTGTCTTTTTATTTTTATTTTATTTTTATTTTTTGGTACTGGAGATTGAATGCAGGGGTTCTTAACCATTACACAACATCCCCAGGCCAATTTTTATTTTTTGTTTGGAAACAGGGTCTCACTAAATTGCTCAGGGGCTCACTAAGTTTCTGAGGCTGGCTTTGAACTTGTTATCCTCCTGCTTCAGCATCCTGGGCCCCTGGGATGATGCATGTGCCACATTGCCTAGCAGAGCACGTGTTTTTAGCACACATGTTCATTCATTTTGGGGGGCTTTATATGCAAGGCTGAAGTTGATGATAAGTGAAAGTAGCTTCAGCAGACAGGGCCACAGAGTTTTTCCAAAGTATTTCAAAGGGACTTTAAACTGTTCCAGTCTGTCTGGGTTGAAACCTGAGGGAAGGGCTGGGGATGAGAAAGAACACAGGCAGATCCAGATGGAGTGGTCTCGTTTTATTCCAGCTTTACGTCTCCTTTTATAGTCTTCTTAAGGGAGTTACCCAGGGTTAAGCAGATTTCGAGTACAGACAAAACTTAGGAACATTCCCTAGTTAATACCTACCCTGTTTTTCTTTTGCAGGACAATAGTAAGCTTAACAAAGCATAATCTAACCCTAAAGGAGCTTATGCAAATAGTAATATCATCATTCCAGGGCAGCTGAAAAAATGGAGTGAAGGTCAGACTCCAACATTAAACAATTAGTATTTCTATCTGCAGGGTGGGAGACTTTCAAGTTCACCGGTCTTGCTGACATCTTTATAGCACTTTAAAAAAACATTTCTAACAGTTTTGTTATTGTTTATTATTGCATCATTTTTAGACATTCCATGGTACCTGTTCCATTGTGGTTTTAATTTTGTTTTCCTTGAATAAGAATCACTGTTTATGTTTATAGATAATATGTGTGTCCTTCCCAAATTGCCTGCTTAAGTCTTTTTTCTATCAGCTTTCTGTGAGGATGTTTTAATTAGGTTGTCTACCACTTTCTTACTATTTGCAAATTTGTCCATATATTCTGGACATGTACATTTGTTTAAAAATGCACATGGGGTGCTTTCATTTCCTTTCATTCACTGTTACTTTTTCAATCTCTCTTTAATGTTTTTATTATAAACAGAAATTACAAATTTTTATATAATTCAGTTCATTGTGTTTCCCTTTACAATCAACGTTTTCCCTTCAGTGGAAAAAAAACTTTGTAAACTTGATGATAGGAATCTCTACCACCTTTCTGGCCTTTGAGTGAGCCTTTCAATAGAATCTGTAAGCAGTCGTGAAATTGTCTTCCTGTGTGGTGTGTGGTATATTTGACTGACCCAGAACGATGTACGTGAAAGGCATACCCCACTATGCAAACTGTCATACAGAATTCAGGTGACTTCAGAAATACTTATGACCTGCTTTTGATTTAGTTTTTTTTCTGTATCATAGACCATTTTTTCTATTCATTCACAATGCCACGTTATATTAATTAGTAGAGATTTGTAAGTAATTATCAATATCAGGAATCATTCATAATCCAGAAGCATATTCTATTATCGTGTAAGGATAGGAGAAATATCTCAAATCAATGACTTCCAGTTCCAGCTTGCGAACCTAGAAATGAAAAATTATATTAAACTCAAAAGAGAAGAAATTGTTTTATCAGAGTACAAATCTGCACATTCAAAAATAAGAAAAAATCAAAGTAATCAAATGCTAGTTATTTGATAAAGGCCACAAACAAGATTATTAGAAAAAGAGACACAAATCACTAATGACAATGGCATAATTATTATAGGTACATAAATATATAAATTTCAACAATTTGTATTCCACTACAAGTAAAATGCATACTTCATGATGAAATAGATTTTATCTAATGATTACAAGTTTGTTTCAACCTTCAACCATTAATCAGCATAGTTCACCATATTAATAAGTTGAGGTTAGAAAAAATATGATATTGTCATAGTAGATGCAGAAGGAACATCAATAAAAGCCACTCCCTACTATTGATAAAATCTCTCATCAAATTGAAAGTAGGGAGATAAACATTCCCAAAATGATAGAAAACATATATGTAGTTACTATAAAGCTATCATCTATGTAGTAAAAAAGCCCTAAAAACTAAAACAAAATTCTATGTTTTCTCTATAAGCTACAGAATAAGGGAAATTGTCAGTTTTAACCAATTCTATTCTCCATTTCATTGGAAGAACGAATCAATGCAATAAGGCAAGAAAAGGAAATTAAACGTATCTTCATTCCAAATACGGCCTGAATCTTCATTCCAAATACATATGTTTAAATTCTATCCCCCAAGGTTTATTTTACTCCCAATTACTTACAAATCTGGGGGTTTCTTGGAGATGATTAAGTCTTGCCTCATGATTAGGGCTGATTATGCCCTTATAAGAAAGACCCCAGAAAGATCCTTTATCCCCTTGAGACTTAGTGAGAGATGACCTCTAGGAAGCAGGTTTTAGAGTTTCACTAGAAACCGAATCTGATTTTGTATATCTGAGCTTCCAGAACTGTGAGAAATAAATTCCAGTTGTTTATATGCTACTCTATTTATGGTAAATTGTTACAGGAGACTGAAAGGACCAAAATTATATTTAAATTAGCCAAATTCAAGAGAAAGAAATACACGTTTTTTCCAGACAATGTAATTCTCCAATAAAAATTCTATGGAGATTACTAAAAAATTATAAAAAAAGGTTACTAAGCCAAATGAATAAATTTAGTAATACAATATAAGTTATTATAAGAATAATAAAAAACTACTGCATTTCTGTGCATTAGCATGAAACAATAATTAAATTTCAAAAATACCAATTTTTGGTTCAATGACATAAAAAAAGAAACAATGTGAAGATTAGTCTGAAAAACCATGCAAAATCTAAGTGATGAAAACCACAAATACTGCCCAGAAATGTTAATGAAAATTTAAAAAAATGATTCATATTCATGTATCAGAAGATACAATATTGTTAAACTCTATCAGTTTTTCACAAATTTGTCTGTAGATTCCAGTTATTACTTAATACCTCAGCAATTTGTTTATGTAGACATTTAAAGCTAATAATAAAATGTGTATTTAAATTCAGAAGACTTATAAGAACCAACTGATTTGAAAAATAAAAATAAATTTGGAGACTTACACTATTTGACTTCAAGATTTATTCTAAAGCTACTGTATTCATGACAGCATGATTATGGTGTAAGATCAGGCAAATAGGTCAATGGAACAGAATGTAGTCTAATAATTCATCCACACTTAGTGAATACAATTTCAACAAAGTTATAATATAATATATTGGAGAAAAGATAGTCTTTTCAACAAATGTGCTGAAAAATTAGATATTCATATTAAAAATCCCTTTGGTAAATAACTTATGTCATCCCTTTTGCCATTATTACTTCAAAATGGATGAAAGACCTAAACTGAAAACTTTAAATTCTCAAACAATGAAATAATTAGGAGAATATAGACACCATTTTGTAATACTGGATCATGTAGCTCTTTTAGACATTTTCCCACATTTCATTCCATTAAAGATTATACTTGCGGTACAGGTTCTATGGAAATTAAGAACTCTGCTTTTTGAAAGATAATTTGGAGAGGTATTAAGATATTTAATCACTTAGTTCTCATTACCAAGTCAGGCAATCACCCCAAGTAAAGAGATATATAACATTTTCTCTGTGAACAGACTAGTTAATTAATACAGCAAAATATCTGCCACTTTTAGAGGATATATATTAAGAACTCCCAAAATGAAAGACTATAACTGAGTAATAAAAGGATTGAACTATTGATACACACAAAATGCATAAACCCAAAAGTAATTATTCTGAGTGAAAAAGGCCAAAAATGAAAGAATATTTACTAAATGATTCAAATTATATAAAATTCCAGAAAATTTGACTTAATCTACAGCAAAGGAAAACTTATCAGTGGTTGCTTGGGAATAGGTTGTTAGCAGGAAATTGAACAAGAGAGAATTACAAAGGAGCAAAATAAACTACCAGGAAAGATAGATGTGCTCATTATTTTCATTTTGGTAGTAGGTTCATGGGTTTGTATATATATATGATTCGTGTGCAAACACATATATGTCAAATTTTATCAAATTTTACACTACAAATATCTGAAGTTATTGTGTGCTATTTTGTGTCATTACTATAACTAAAGTATTTGTTTCACAATTTTCTTTAGCTCTATCTTAATATTAATGTATTTGGAAGGCAACAAAATTATCAGAGTTACTTAGCTAGTCCAAAAAATATTATGCTTTAGACCAGTAAATTACATAGTAATTTCAGGGGCCTTATTGAAATATATATTCAGGTATGTATACATTGAATTTGATTTCACAAAACTGTGATCCATACACTGAAAATGTTTCAAAATGATTTATTAAAGCTTGCTGCTTAGACTCAGGCAGGTACAACAGTGAGTTTTCTACAGTTATGTAATTACCTCAAAACAGGTAAGATTTTTACAAGTCCAAATTTTATATTTATGTTTAATGCGTTTTTCATAAATTATCTGAATTTTGAGATATAGCAGCAGCATACGATTTTCTGGAAATGTCTATCACTGGGCTTCAGGTACAATGAAGAAATGGACATTTTCATCTGCACATTGATGTGATTCACCATCAGTGTGCATTAACATGTAGAACAGTCAGGAGTAGCATAATGATTGCCCTGTTTACAGCCAGAGATACGGTGTGGCTGAGGTTGTTGCCGCCATGTCATTGAGAACTGGTTATGATTTGGATAAGGCTGTCTGTCTGATTTCTTTAACTTGAAACAAAAATAAAAATGAGTATTATATAAATGCCCTAAAAAACACATTTGGTTATTTTTTGATCCAATATTATCAGGCAGATGAAGATAAATAATCAAGAGTGTTTTTGACAATTTTTTGTAATTGGTTTTAGATCCTTGTCAGTTACTGAAGCCAAATGAAAATTTTGTGATTTTTTAAATATTTCTAACATATCAGATATTAAATTTGTATATCTAGATATCTTTGCAAGCTAAATTATTAATATATGATAGACTGCAATGAAATGATCATTCCAGATTATGCTTATGTATATTATAATTTTTGGGCATTTAGCTGATGTTCAAATTTGTTAAGAAAATCACCCAAGTTTAGCTTACAAGGAATTACTCTTAAAATGTGTGCAAAAATTTTTATTTTTTCCAATTGATACTAAACATAGTCTAAGCAAAAATTTAATTTGCCTTAAATAAAAATATCTTGGCATAAAACATCTTTTTGACTAAACTAAAAGAGATAATCTATGTTTCTTTTTGAGTAATATGAGGTTGTGAACATAGTACCAAAATTTTGATAGCATATATTTTGGTATAATACAATAAAATCTATAAGTAAAAATACACAATTTATTTTTCAAATTAATTTTGTGAAATGTTACATATAAAACTACTCAGTCAAAGAAATTGGAAAGGAATGAGAATGACAACACAACATATCGAAATGTCTTGGATAAAATTAAAGCATTCTGAAAAATTATATTCATAGCACAGAGTGCCTTCATCAAAAATCAGGAGAGCTCAAATAAATAAGCCTACACAATTCATATCCCTACAAAAAGAGGAAAAATCCTTCTCCCAAATACAAAGAAGACAGGAAATAACCAAGATCAGAGCTGAAATCAATAAAATTGGAAAAAAAACCATAAAGAATCAACAAAATAAATAATTGGGTCTTCAAAAACATAAAATTGACAGACCCCTAGCCAACCTCACCAAAAGTAAGAATGAAGTGATGCAAATCAACAAAATCAAAGATGAAAATGGAGATACCACCATTGACTTAACTGAAACCCAGAGGATTAACAGAACGTAGTTTCAAAAACTATAGTCTTCTAAATTTGATAATGTGGAAGACATGGACATATGCTTAGCCACATTTGACATGCCCAAATTAACAAAGGAGTACATTGAAAATCTAATCAAACCAATTTCAGGTAGAGAAATTGAATCAACAATCAAAAGTCTTCTGAAAAAGAAAAGCCCAGGATCTGATGGATTCTCAGCAGAGGTCTACCAGACCTTCACAGAAGAATTAATACCTCTCTTTACTCAGTTATTCCATGAAATTGAAAGGGATGGGATGCTCCCAAATAAAACTCTTTATGAGGGAATAATAACCCTGATACCAAAATCCAACAAAGAAACAACAAAAAAGGTAAATTACAGACTAATTATCCTGATGAAAATAGACACGAAAATCCTTAATAAAATTCCAGCAAACCACATCTAAAAATACATCAAAAAGATAATAGATCATGGTCAAGTGGGCTTCATTCCAGGAATGCAGGGCTAATCCAACATACCCATTTCAATAAATGTGATTCATCACTTAAAGAGAATTAAGACAAAAACCATATAATCATCTCAATTGATGCATAAAAAGTTTTTGATAAAGTTCAGCACCCATTTATGTTCAAAACTCTGGAGAAGATAGGGATCAAAGGAACATACTTTAAATAAGAACCATTTATGACAAACCCATAGGCATCATAATGCTTTATGGAGAAAGACTGAAACCATTCCCACAAAACTCAGGTACAAGACAAGGCTGTTTACTCATCACTCTTATTCAATATAGTCCTCGAAACCATAGCTAGAGCTTTCAGACAAGAGAAGGAATTCAAATAGGAAAAGAGGACGTCAAGCTATCTCTATTTTTCCAGTGACATGATCCTATACCTAGAGGACCCAAAAAGCTCTATCAGAAGACTTCTAGAGCTTATAAATGAATTTAGCAAAGTAGCTAAATTACAAGATCCACACTCATAAATCAATAGCTTTCCTATACTCCAGCAGCAATTTTGCCAAAGAAGAAATCAGAAATTCCATCCCATTCACAATAACCGCAAAAAGAATAAAATACTTGGCCAATAATCTAACAAAGGATATAAAAGACCTCCACAATGAAAACTATTGAACTTTTAAAAAAGAAATTGAAGAATACTTGAGAAAATGGAAAGACACCCCATGTTCTTGGTTAGGCAGAATCAATGTACTTAAAGTGGCCTTTCTGCTGAAAGCCCCACACAGATTCAACTCAATCCCCATCAAGATACCAATGACATTGTTCATGGATGTAGAAAAAGCAATTCTCAAATTTATTTGAAATAATAAAAAATTCAGAATAGCCAAAACATTGCTAAGCAAGAAAGATGAAACAGGAGGGTTACAATACTGGACCTGAAATTATACTGTAGGGCTATAGTAATAAAAACAGCATGATATTGGTATGAAAACAAACATGAAGACCAATGGGATAGAATAATAGGCACTGAGACAAACCCACAAGTCTTTAACCACCTAATATTTGACAAAGGGGGCAAAAATATCCTGTGGAGGAATGATAGCCTGTTCAACAAATGGTGTTGGATTGACTGGACAGCTGTATGAAGACAATTGAAATTAGAATGTTATCTCTCACCCTGCAAAAAAATTAAATCAAAATGGATTCAATAAATTGGGAATTAAAACAGGAACTATACAATTGGTAGAAGAAAAAATAGAATGAACACTCCTCAACTTTGGTGTAGGCACTTCCTTCCTTAACAAGACTCTCATAGTGCAAGAATTAAAGCCAAAAATCATTGAGTGGGATGCTATTAAACTGAAAACTTCAGCTCAGCTCAATAATTACTCAAGAGTGTCAAGACAGAACCTACAGAATGGGAGAAAATCATTGCCTGCTATACCTCTGACAGGTACTAATATTCAGAATATGCAATGAACTCAAAAAATGAAACACCAAAACCACAAATAATCAAGTCAATAAATGGGCTAGAGAGCTAAGCAGAAACTTCTCAACAGAGGAAGTTCAGAAAGCCAATAAACAAATGAGAAAGTGTTCTATATCCCTAGCAGTCAGAGAAGTGCAAATCAAAACTC
The DNA here is from genome assembly GCA_004027875.1 of Aplodontia rufa. NCBI lineage: Eukaryota > Metazoa > Chordata > Mammalia > Rodentia > Aplodontiidae > Aplodontia > Aplodontia rufa. The sequence continues at coordinate 42,625 of PVKS010006114.1, forward strand.
CAGAGATTCCACCCCACTCCAGTCAGAGTGGCAAAAATGAATACGAACAATTACAGATGCTAGAGAAATTGTTGGGAGAAACACAACACGCTGTTGGTGGGACTGCAAACTTGTACAGCCACTCTGGAATGCAGTATGTAGACTCCTCAAAAAACTAGGAATGGAACCACCTTACAACCCATATGCATACCACAGAGACACAACTACATCAACGTTTACAGCAGCTCAATATATAATAACTGAACTATGGAACCAACCTATTGCTGGATGAAAAAATTAAAAAACTGTGATACAAACTCATACACACACACACACACACACACACACACACACATACACACACAATGGAGTTCTACTTTGCTATTAGAGAGAACGATATCATGATATTTGTAGCTAAAAGGATGGAAATGGAAAAGATCTTGCTGAGTGAAATATCCCAAAAACAGAGATTTAAGAGCTGATTGGTTTCTGTGATGTGTGGAAGCTACAGTAAAACCTAAGACAGAATGAATATTAGCTATGTTTGATTAATAAACCCACCAAAGTTGAAATTTCACATAAGCTGGGGGAACCATAACTATGAAGGTAGGGGGAGAAGGGAAGGAGGCATAGAAGGATGGGAGGGAAAGTGGGGTTATCAATAAATCTAGGAACACTCAACCCCCATGAGAAATAAAAGCTTATTTTTTTCAAATAAACATGAATTGTAAAACTAGACATATCAAAGATTTGCAATGAAAATCAACAGAATCTTTTATATCATTTTCTTTTCTTAAATTCATCCCCATGATTTTCTTTCTTTTAAATGCTTCTTTTGGCATTTACTTATACTTTTCTTAATGATATGCTTAGTTAAAAATTCTTGCTTAAAAAATTACACATGAGCGCTTACACTCAGTCTCTTACACATTTTCTTGCAACAACCCATTTTAAAGAAATAGAAATTTTCGTATAAATAGTAAATACTGACATTTTATGACTGTTTTTACTGCTGAGTCAGGAATTTATAATTACTGCAATATTTCCTTTTCATTGGCTTTTCCAGAGTTAATAATTTGTTCACATGTTCCTGTTCAATTATTATTCTGTCTGGTCTTATTCCCACCTCCCAGTTCTAAAATGTACCAACAGATCGGTCAACTATCCTAGCTCATTTCCTATCAAACATGTCAGACAACCCACAGTCATTCATAAACTGAAATTTTACTTTCTTTTTATCTTAATAATTTGGATAGTTTTCCAAATCATATGAGAATTACTTTCCTTTATTTTTTTCTTTTCAATTGATTGACATTCACACGGCTTTTCTTTCCAAGAAAGCAGTGCTGCAATGGATATTCTTACACACATTAATCATTTCTGTGATGCTTTCTATAGGGTTGATTTTACAAGTGAAATAACAATCAGAGCAGCAAATAAATAATAATTGCCTGCATTATACTTGAAAATCAATAATAAGTTAATTATTCCTGTTTGAGCTAATGAAAGGGTATAGAGGTAAACAACAGAATTGCTTTTTTATAATCAAAATTATATTGCCAACTAGCTATTTTACTGGTTCTCTTCAAAGTTGATAAAATGAAAATGTTTCTAATGCTTGATGATGTCATTCAACTGCTTATACCATTAATGGTCAGAATTACTAAGGTTTTTTCAAAAATGTATTGAGTTTCACAAACCTGAAGAACAAAATGAGAAATTGTATTTTCAAAACTGTGATTTCCCTTGATCATAATTGAGAGTAGATATGTTAGATATTCATTTGCCATTTGTGTTTCTCCCAAATTCCCTGTTCATAAATATTGCATAATTTTAATATTGATACTTTATTTGTTCATGAAAGTATGAGTATGTGTTAAATATTTGGGAAATATATGCAATAAATAATGCCTTTTATATTTTTCTCAAATATTTTATCTGAGATTCTTTCTGCCCTCTCCTATTTGCTTATGGTCTCTTTTTTATTACTAAAAAAAATTAATTCAGTAAATTTTTGTCTGAAGATGTTGATTTTTAAAAATTGCTACATTTGCTTTTGTTGATGATTTAATGTTGAAGATGTGATATAAGTGATTCCATTTCTATCTTTTTATATGTTTTAAACATTAACAACTGAAATGACATTTTTCTCCCTTGTAATCAACTTAGTGTTTTGTAGTAGGAAATACATATACACATTTTATCAGCTAGTATTTCCCAGAAAATTCTACATAAGACAATTCACATAGTTTAACTCAATCAGAAAAGTTATGAAAATGTTTTCTAATGAATATAAATACTAATCACTTTCTTTCCAAACCTAATGCTCTTCAAGGTGGTGACATATACTGGTTCATATTGTCTTGAGCATTATAGTTATTATAGAAGGTCATAGATGAGAGTTTAATCAATACTGTGGCTCTCGGTTCTAAAATGCTGAGAGTCTAAAACACTAGTTCAAATGAAAACAGCATCAACAACAAAGCTAGTCCTTTGTCATCAAAGTGAAAAATAGCACATGTCTTGGGCTATTTGATTGGCTAAAAAGATATAGCCAATTACTGATACGGTTGCTGAAAAGGAATTCTGACTGTCATAACATATGAGCAAGTTTGTCTTGCAAATTACAACTCAAACCAAGATCATTGGAAATCCTGGGCACTTCTAGCTCAGGGAGAGAGTCAGGAAGTGCTCATTTACCTTCACAGTGAGGGAAATGTTTGATCATGTTTACTATGGAGTCCTTCATATATGCTCATAGTGCTTCTTAATCTATCTGTCTATAAATGTTTCCATAGGATTTGAAAACTCTAATTATTATTTAGCTCTAAAAGTTCTTGCTTAATCTCTTAGCATCTGCAATATTTATGTTGCAATGTGTCATTTGCCTAAATTACATACATTTATTTATTCACACATTTATCAATGAATTATAAAGTTTAACATAGAGAAAGTATGAGTCTCATAATATTTATTATTATAAGGTTTTATTATGTCTTAATTCCAGAAATTATGTGACATGCAGAAAATTGCAAATCATTGTACTATGTTCAATGATTGTATATGTAGGCTTGGGTGTGCACATTTTAACAAGAGATTATTTCTGTACAGCAGAGAAAATAATCAAAAGATTAGTGAAAGGACAAACAATAGAAAGTGAGACAATGCTTGCAAACCAAATGTTTGATTCAAGGTCAATATATCCAAAATATATAAGGAACACAAACAACTGAAGAGCAAGAGGATAAAGAGAGACAGAGAAAGAGAGAGAGAGAGAGAGAGAGAGAGAGAAAAGAGAAAGAAAAGAACCTGATTAGAAAGTGAGCCAAGGCCCCAAGTAGCCATTTAACAAAATAAGACAGGAAATGCCAACAGGGATGTGAAAAATGCCCCATAGCACTAATCATCAGGGAAATGTAAATTAAAACAATGGCCCAACAACTGTTAGGTTGCCATTTTTAAAAAAATAAAATTAATGAGTGTCTGCAAGGATGTGGAGATAAGGAATCCTTGCTCACTGTTGGGATAGAAATCACACAGCCGTTTTGGAAGGCATTGTGGTGCTTCCCCAGAAAACCAATAACAGGATAAAATAAGTCTGCAATCCGGGTGCTTCACTGCAGGGTGCTGTGATGGAGAAGGCAACCAGGGGTCCTGGGGGAGGAGGACTCAGCTGGGACAGGAGAGTGAGAGGACTCAGCATAGGTGCAGACTACGAAATTCCATCCGGCCAGTTAAAATTTTGTAAGGATGGTGCTCTCTCCAGTTCCTATCCCCACCTTCACCCCTGCATGTCTTTGATTCAGAGAATAAGAACAAGTTCAGAAGAACACTTTCGACTCTGGAATTTGCACACATAGAACAGTCTTGTTTCTAGCTTGTTTCCATCTTCCTAAGTTAGTTACTTGCACAGAGAAACATAACTATTAGTCACTTTGTCCCCATCATTTGAAGATCTGCTCCACAGTAACTGCTCTTTTCTGTATTAAATATATGGTCACTATTTAGATTATATTTGAATCCTCAGAGAATATTTGAGGTGTCTTTAAGTATATAAAGATCATAAAGAATGATTTTAAGTTGGCATCATAGGATAAATGGGACATGAAAGTTTGAAATATAAGATTTATTGAAGCAAAATGAATAAATTGTATTTAAGTCTATAAATATGTACATTTCCTTTATATATATAGATATAGATATAAATATCTATACATATATATTCCACTTTAATACTTATAAATTCATAGATTTATCTACTGATCAAACAATAGTTTTATATTTATTTCAAAGGTATACTCTATAGAAGTTATAAACATATTAACCAAGTACAACTTTCTTAGATTACACAGAGAAGTGAGACTTACAGTACATTTCTTCCTGTACCTTGCTTATTTTACTTAATATAATGTTCTCTAGTTTCATTCATGTTGCTGCCCATTTCATGATTCCCTGCTTTAAATTTGAATCATATTACATATTTATTTGTAAGTATTATTTATGATTTTTATGCTTTCTTTATTATGTGGTCATTGGCTCACAGTTTCATAGGAAGTCAGGTTGACAACTTTGCTTTTGGTCTACCTTGGTAATAATATAGAGGTTCCTTTCTACATTTTTCTGAGCAGCTTTGTTGTTTGAATATTTTCACACAGAAACCAATTCCCTGCAGCTATTCATCAGGAAGATAGGGTCATCCTGTTCAACATTAGCAAGATGTCTCTACAGGGACACCCTCTTTCTGGGAGTTTTCTGTGGATTATGAAAAATGCCATGAAGTGTCACCACACAGAACACCACCACTTGGTTGTGTGCAACTTTCTACTCTCTCTGCTGTGATTTCTTCGTTTAAAAAATGTGTATCTCACTGATATTTTCAGTGAAGATGAAACTGAACGAGACAAAGTTTCCCCATCTTTCCACTATTGTCAGCACACAGTAAGAACATTACTTGCACCATTGCTCTCTCCCTCCTTTTCCCTGCACTGAAATTCCAGGTCTTCCCTGTCACTGCCCATTTCCTGAGGCCCAGTATTGCTCCCCCTTTGTCTATGCCACTCCTCTCCTCTGAAATATTCTCAACGTCTTCCAGCTCTGGGCTTCATGTGTAATTTCTTCTTGTGAAATAGAGTAGTCTTATGCTCTGGCTGTCCTAGGGAAATTACTAAGAGAGTTTACTTTAGTTTCAAGAGTATGACAATTTAAACAGTTTACTTAGGAGGCATATGACAGATTTCCCACACCATTGCAGAATATATTCTTCCTGAGACCTATTTAAAAGTAGACGGAAATAACACACACATAATTCCACAGCAGCAAAGGGGTAGGTCAGACTTCTGCACAAGACAAACTTCAAAAATTTTCATAGGGCAAGTTGATGGCTAATAATTAAATAATGAGGCTAAGCTTAGAAACAATTAGTGTGATACAGGAGCTCTGAACACAGTGGTGCCAGAACCCCAAATGGTGTGGCTTCAGATAAACTTGTAAGTGAAGGGCTGTGTACAGTGCAAACCACATCAAAGCCACTGACAATTCCCTAAGCAAAAATAATGCAGTCCGGTGATCATCCCTGGGGTCAAAAAGGAGCTTTCCCTACAAAGAAGCTGAAGACTATCACAGGAGAATACTAGAGTGCCTAGGGGTAGTATTGGTACTCCCCAAATCTTCTAGGTGACCTACAGCTCAGCCCCAGTTCTGAGCTTCACAGCAAAAGCTGGCCGGTGATTAGACCTTTCCATAATCAGAGTTACAGGTTCACAATATTTCCATGATGATGTTGTAAAATATTTACAGGTAAGCAAGGTAGGCCATGCATTTCAGGAAAGCCTCAAAATAGGAAGAAGGAAGTTTAGATAAAATATAGCTATTTTAGGAAAAAAATAAATATTTAAAAAATATTTTTAAATAGTATTTTCCTCAAAAGAGGAAATAAAATATTCATAAAATAAAAAAACAGTACAGGAAAGATTAAAAACAGAAGATATTTTGAGAAATAAAGACAATCTTAAAATTTTGACACAAATTTTATTAAACAATTGCAAAATATGAGATAGCCAGGGGCAAAATTCAAACTTCCAGGCTCCCATGGTTTGGAATGCAGCCACCAGAGGTTCAAGCCCTGACTCTCGTGAGCACCTGCACACGTGGCCCTGTGCGTATATAACATCTGCAGTTGAAGCAATCAAGTTTAAAAGAGGGGTTGGGGTGGTCCTTAGACCAGGGACTGATTCTTCTCTAAGAGAGATTTAGGAGCCTGGGCATTGAGATGCGTAGCCCCACAGGAAGAATGCCAGGTGATGACCCAGTTTGGAGGTCTGCATTTACAAATCAAGGGGTGCTTGGGAAGGGGAGCTGCCCAGGGGGCCAGGAAGAGACCAGGAACGTGCTTCTCAGGACCTTCAGGGGAAGCTGGCTCAGTCCACAGCTGGATTTCCGAGAGCTGCCCTCCAGACCTGTTGAACAACATATTTATCTTGTTTCAAACCATCCCATTAGTAGTGCTTTGATTCGGAAGCCTGAAGGAGATTGATTATACACATGGCATCAAGAGGAGAGAAGCAAGGTGGTCTCCAAAGGATAGGAGAAGACACGACAAGTGGACTAAGAAATGCCAGGTGGAGCAACACAGGAGGAAGCACCTTCCGTGTGAGCACAGGGCTTTCTGCTTGGAATTCCATACTGAGAAGCTACGCCAGAGTAAGGGTAGGTCCAGATGATTAGGGACTTAATTTAAATTCTGCCACTATTTTTTAGCATTTTGCTTCAGGATGTTCTGGAAACACATGAAATAGGATAAAGTTACCTTATCTAGAAAATAATTTTTCGTATTCAAGAAGCAAATAATGAGATGTCCAAGGAGAACGCTGTGCATGGGCTTGGAAAGCTACCAGTCTAGGTTTTAGAAAATGGAGACCATCGAAAGGCAATCTCTCGGGGAATAAATAGGTTCATCAGTGCCCTTGAAAGGTTAGAAAAATACTGAGACCAAACATTTTATCATAAAAAATAAAACAAATGGCAAAATTGTTAAAAAAAACTTTCCAAGAAATCAGGTGCAATCCTAATACATGTTTCTATAGTTATTGAACAAAATTCATATTACATTACATAAATATCTATACATTACATGATATATAAACATATAAACATGCACATAAATATGTACTGTATACAAATGTGTGTTGCTTTGATTATAACATGAGGAAACATCATAATGTAATCATTTTAGTAGATAATTAAGTTGATAAATCAAGTAAAAAGTTAAGATGTAGCAGTAAATCAATTTTTGTTGCTTTATTGAGACGTGACTAACAAAGGCAGTGTTATATGTGTTTGTGTGTGTTTCTGTATGCTTTTGAACCATGATTACCAAAATTCACCATCACAGAAACATGGTAAAGGGAGAGCTGAAATAATGGTACCTGCATTAACAACATTCTCTGCTTTCCACATGCAAAAACGACAGTTTCTTCTGTTTCAACTTTGTAGCTTTCTACATGGCTTCAATGACTCAGACCTAAGTTCATGTAGTTTTAAGAAAGGATCAGATTATCACCTTCAAGTTTCTATGAACTATTTAATATTGGGAAGGATTGAAAAGCGCGCCTTTTGTTTCATGGAAATCAGAGGATCTAAGTTCTGCTTTTCCTGTGTTTGGCAACCTGTTGTGTTGGGCTCTTTTTTCAGAAGGTATCAAGGATCTTCTTGAGCATTGGGCTGCGGCTGGATGCTTGGTGACTCAAGGAATGGTGAAGACAGCACAAAATGATAGGGTCCTTGTCAGATTAGAAAGAAGCAACCAGAGAGCCAGCCTACTCTGAGTAAAGAGTCCCAGGCCAAGATGCAGAAGGAGGAAACCTGTGTGGAGCCCTTGAGGGGTGAGCAGAATACAGAAACGTGGGGCTAACCTGTCAAGCCAAGAGAGCCCTTCCTGTCTCACCAGCCTCTGGGTGAAATTTCTTGAGTCTTGTTAGGTGTGGCATTAGACTAAGATATTGAAGAAGAGAATTTATCAATAACTAATCATGAAATTCCCCCACAACTGGTTAAGAAAATCAAGAAATTTCATGTGCTCTATGAAGATTCACGGACCTGCTCAGGCGATCACTTACCAGCAGCCATGCTTTTGCCACCATAGCAAGAGACAGGGAAGGCATCAGGTCAGCCTATGACAGAGAGGTCCAATCAACCTAGTGTTCAAGGACAAGGACCAGACTAGAAGGACAGGGCTAAGAATAGCTTCTCTTATGTCCTTGCCAGGAAATATGATCAGGTTCCCCCTACTTCACCTTGAATATGAGAAAATATAAAACCTCCTATCTAGAAATTGGGTTTGGAATTAATGGAACATTTAACCAAAAGGGGCTTTTTAAACAAGATAAAACCAAGATAGAAGGAGCAAATCTATATTGCTTCTCTACTTACGTGACATGGAGTCTTACAAGAAAGCTAAAGTGACGTCCAGAAAGGAGAAAGAAAAATTAAGTAGACTGCACTAGATTCGTGAGATTAAATTTTGACCTTCACTATATGATTATTTGTTTAAGTATGAGTTAAAAGTTTAAACAATTGATGTCTTTTTTTTTAAACCAGGTTTACAACACTTAGAAGATCATTAGGATAAGATCAAGAAGAGAGGGAGTTCTCAACTTTGCAGTTCCTCTCTCCTCTGTTGCTAGCATATGGTTGAGAAGTTCAACAAGACAGAGTGCACATGTAAGACGGAATCATGATGAAAATAAAATACCGTTCTTTGTATATAGCTAAATGCTTACTGTCTAAATTAGAAGCAAACAAAAGTAGATTAATTCTTTTTGGAATTCTCACTGTTAGCTCATCATTGTCTTGAATTTTTGGAGAGTTCAGCTCAGTTTCTGTGGGGTGCACACACACGTTAATGAGCTTCACAAAACAGACCCGGAAGATGTGTCCACCCAGGTGGTTTATCCAAAGCATATCTTAGATTTAGTGCTTATTTCACTGTGCTGTAAGTCATTCTAGATAAACTTAATGCTTTCCCCCAAATGAAATAAAACCAGTCCTCATAAAAAAAAAGTACAAAAGGGAACAGCAACTAAAACTGCTTGTAATATACCAAGGAGTCGTAGGGTCCTCTATGTAATTTAATAAAGTGTTCCCAAAACAAAAGCTTCGTTCACATCCAAAATTCCAACACAGCCTAGGTGAGTGCAATGATTACCTTGTGCATAAATGAACTAAACTGCTGAATGAAAATAATTTATTAAATACTAACAGCCAGCCTCTGAACAGCAATCCCTGCCCTTAACTTAGAGGAAAGGAGACCTTAGGAACTCAAAAGCAGGCGGAAAGGAGACCTGAGTGTCTCTCTGAGCTCATCACTACTGCAATTCTTCCCCATTAGAACAGCCGCCCACCTGTTGCACCCTAACTCATCTGCTAAGGTGCCCGTCCTCTCCTGAGACATTTCAGGAGCTGATATCAGCCTTGAAATTCATTCTTCCACTTTATCATCCATTAGATGATGGAGACAGTTTAGCCTAAGAATATTATCTTATAAAAGATAATAGAAGAAGAGTGCCCAATTTTGTCCACTAGTTATTAAAGCCATGTTGATAAGTTTATGGGATACAAACAGTGCCCTTTAGAAATCCACTAGATGGTTGGTATTTTTTTTAACTTGCAATTACTACTGTAAGGGCTTTTACAATGCAGGAAACAGATCTCAAAATGCTATTATCTGGGAAAAATCCATGATGGGCATTCACATAGAAAAGTTTCAAGTAATAATAATAATAATAAAAGGAATAAATTAAGCTGAAAATATCATTTTCAATGGTACGCTAAGAACATTCTGTCCACATACTAATAACCAAAATGAGCCAACTGGCACTGTTTGAATCTAAATTACTCTGTGTGCTATCCCCATTCATCTGCAGGAGTCAGTCCAATGTATTAGAGAGAAGAGAATTTTCATGTTAATTATTGACATTTTATTTTAAAAATTGCTCACTAAAAATTTTACACAGGTATTTTCCCCCAGAAGCAAAAAGTTGGCACAAACTCATAAAATTTGAAAGGACATCTTTTCCATTTATTCTGATACTTCCCAAACTAACAAAACAAAATATATAATAAAAGAAAAGATTGTCAATATAAGCAAAATGCTCTTTTATAGATTGCCTTCCATTTTTGCTTTTACTATGAGAATCAAAATATTTTAAATACTCATATCAAATTCCATGGAATTCAAAAACTGAATTAAGAATTTAATTCTGACATTTAATTGTATGGGGTAGAATTATGATAGCAATGAACATATATTTTATCCATCCAGAATGAAAATCCTTTTTTAATTCTCCTTAACTTTATTATTTATCTATTAAAGAGTCAGTGTTTAAAAAAATTTCCAATGTCATTGTAAGGAATATCCAGAGATTAATAACACTTATGAATTAAAGTATTTTAATTATGCTTTGATATTTTTATCTTTATTTTTCAATATCTGATTTTAAATGCACAAGAGAAATAATACTAATCAAATGCCTGTATATTCAACCCTTATTGTATGAAATGAATGTTATTAACATACAGGCCCATACATAGCACCTCTAAACTTCCTGTCTTCCTAACAGGAAAAAAGAAAAAATTCAATTTGGGGGCACTTGAAGGCAAGAAATGCTTTTTAAAAATCAATCAATAAATTAATAATTTAATACTTTTGGCTATTCTGCACCAAATTTCACCCTGCATAGAATAATGTTTTGATTGAAATACCTTCCTATTCCATGTAATAATTTTGGTAGCCTGTATTTATTCAATCAATATTCCCACAAGATTGATTTTTTAATCTAATATTTTTTTAAGATTTAATACATGTATCATACACAGAGATCAAATCAAGTCTTATCACACTTTCCATCTTGTTTTCTAAGTGATCATTTGGGCAGTTAATGGAAAAAAAATCTTTCAATTTGTATCAGCAATAAATGAGGTTAAACTCTGTTGCTCTATAAATCCAGTAATGTTAACTAGACCATAAAAATTAAATGCCAAAGCATTAATTTCTCTATCTGCTCCACTTTGCCTCCTTCATTAACAACTTCTTCAAAAACTAGAAGCTAGAAATAATTTTGAAAGAAGAAACAAACACGGAAATTTAACCACAAACTGAAGAGGTTGTGGCGATAACAGATGAGCTAAATGATAGGGGGGATTTTTATAGAAAGAAATGAGAATGCATTTATTGGCATACATAAACATTTAACGAAACCTCAACCTGACATGGGTCATACATTTCTCCAGTTATTTTTGTACTCTGATTTATATATCTTAATTTATATATCAAATAGTTTTGAACAAGTGCGAATGTCAATAGTGTTTGAATGTTAAATAAATATTAAGGTGAAACACCATTGGACTTAATGCCATAAATGTCTTTGATTCATAAAATTTTGCAACCACAATGTATTTTAGAGATCATCTCTTGTGAAATATTCATAAAGCAGAATTGACACCCACTCTACAGAGGAAATATGTGACTGATCTTTGTGGCAAGTGGTAGAGTTTAACATCTAAATAGTCTGCAAGTTTGAGCAAGTATATTCATGTCTTCTTCCTTAAAGTTATACCATTTTCATTATGGTGTAGTTATTTTTTGGTACCTAATGCTACCTTGACTTCATTTTAGTTTTTCTTTCAAATACTGATGGTGCTCACCAAACATCTTTATTGTCCCTTCATTTCCCAGGTGCTTGGAGCTACCTGCATCAAGGTGGTAGAGTATAGCAGTAGTGGGTAAATAGAAAGGATATGGATCATTTCCAGTGAAAACCACAGAAGAGCTGGTATGAGCTCTGTAGGAGCCTCCTATGGCCATGGTGCTCTTGAAGGCCACATTCTGGTGAAGAGCTGATTGGAAGGGGTCAGCGCCATTCCATTGGGAGAGTCGTCAGCTCTCCACAGACTTTAAAAGGACCAGAGATATATTAAACTTCAGCACAAATTAGGCCATACTTGCTAGTATTAAGTGTTCCCTATAGATTTCTCCTTGGGGGGCTGCAAGGCCAATCCCTCCTCCCCTACTGTGCGTTTCCCAGCAAACTTCTTCCTGATGGAAGTTGCTTTACTGCGTTACACTGTTACTCCACATCTGACCTCCTTTCATTTCTTAATTTCTTATGTGTTTCCCTCATATTGAAATTGTGTTTCTTTAAACATCATCTAACACTTATTAAATATGTTTTATTCTCCCTGCTTTGCAAGATTCATTGACATTATAGCTCACCTGTTCCTTTAATGACATTTCTGCCTTCAGTTATATAGCATCTGTTGTTCTTTCCACACGCATCTGATATCACTTTTCCTTTCTTTCTTTGCAAGAATAATCCATCACCATAGAATTATATCTATAGTCTCATTCTCTTGAGTTTCATATTTTTAAAACGTTTTATCTGTATTGCACCTAATATTTTTCTTTTTTAGATTTATTTTCATTTGGTGCTGAGATTCGAACCCAGAGCCTCGCACATGCTAGGCAAGCACATTACCTCTAAGCTATGTGTCCAGCCCTCACATCTGATTTCACAGTACATGGTGAAAGTCTCCACTAGGATTTTAGCTATTACCTCAATTTCGTGTCTAACACTAGCCTTATCATAGTATCCCATTTTCCTTAGGAGCCTATCTGTCTTACTTGCCCCTGTGCTTTGAAAGAATTAACATCTGTAGGTTCATTTAGAACACAGAGATAGAATGACGTCCATCAACATCTCCCTGTCTTCTGACCTGCACACCACATCAACAGTATACCTCTCCCTAGCTCCTCTTCCACTCATCTCTCACCAAGCCAGCCTCTGCTATTCAATTCCACTCAGCTAAAGTGTTAAGTAGCTCCATTTGGAGCTCAAGGCAATTTCAACTGAGTGCACAATATTGTTAGACACAAAAGCTGGTACATTTTTAAAGTGGTTGGGATCCCATTGTCTCAGAACAGAACATGCTTGAGAAATGACCTGGACACCAGGAAATCATGAATTTCATTAATTACCATGGATTTGTAAACCTTATGGGCAGAGTTTATGTTGAAATTCACTGAGTGTAAATCTAGTTTGATGCAAAACCACTTTCCAGTTCCTCAGCCCTCTGTCTGGTGGAGAAGGGATAGCTGGACTCTGTTGTTCCTATCACTACCTGTTGACATTCTCATCCAGAGGGAAGACCCACTCTGCTCAACTCGCTGAGCACAAATAGCACCACCCTGCTTTTCTTTTATGTGCCACTATGTTTCAGTTTTATTATGTCTCTCCCAGACTACAGAAGTACTATCTTGATTATATTCCTCACCAATTGTTATGGTTGAGATATGGATGGGGCATTCCTCAAGGCTTCATGTATGAAATTTATCCCCATTATGAGCTATTAAGAGAGTGGAAGCAATCCATGATGTTTAGAGGTGGGGCCTTTGGGAAACGATTAGGATGGGATAGGGTCATTCAGGTGAAGCCCCTTTGATTGAATCCCGATGGCTTTCTAAGAGGAGAGAGAGAGAGCAGGAACGTGTGCACGCACACACGCGTGCGCACACACACACACAACCTTTCCCTTCTCGTGTGATCTCATGCACTACCTGAGGACTCTGTCAGCCGACAGGCCCTGGCCAAAAGTGACCCCATGACCATGAACCCTCAGAGCCACCACTAGCCATAGTAAACCTCTGCTTTACCAAGTAGCCTATCTCAGATACTGCGTTCCATTGTGATGACAAGAAGAGACTAATGACCCAATCCAAAGTTAACACGGCAATCAACAATATGGGCAGGTTATGATTGTACCCTCCCTCTGATTCACCTGACTACTTGGATCCTTACTGTAATATCTAAGTCTTGAATACAGTAAATATGGAACTTCGTAACCCGGTTCAAACCTAAATTCTAAATTATACGTGCTATGCATGCATTGTGCGCTTCTGTGTCCATATGAAACTAGGGTGACTAGACAACATGAATTACTATAAAGTTTGGGAAACTATTGAGACAAACGGAGTGGGAAATAGGGGCATGAAGCCTAAGTCAAATCTGCTCCAAGCAAACTGGGACATAGAATCAACCTGATAGGTAATTTTCATCTCTCCCTGTAATTGTCTAATTGTGCAAATTGATTCTTCCTCTCCCTAAAATGATCCTCACTGGAACACTATTCATACTTCAGGTCTACCCATAAACGTCACTTTTCTTGCATTTTTCCCTTCTAAGCAATAATGCAGTAATTAGACCTTTTGTTGTTGTTGTTTGCAAATGACAGAAACCCATCTCCAGTTAACTGCCTGGGAAGTCCCTAGATGAAAGTTGACTGCAGCGTGACTGGGCTGAGTTGAGGCTGCGACCTCTCCTAGCCTTGGTCTCCTTTGCTCTTAGCATGGATAGGTCTTCCACGCTGCAAGAGAGAAGGACCTGGCAGCAAAGGTATCAGCATATGTTATCACACACAAAAATCCCAGGGTAAAGAGAGGAAATCCTTCTCCCAATGTCAATATCAAAAGCCGCAGGGAAAGACTTTGATTCACTTAGCTTTGTACCTCTGTTTCTGGTCTAGGTATGGTGAATCGGAGGCTTAGGTCATATTACCCTATTACCAAGCTTCCAGCCAGAGAGACAGGGTACCCACATAACTGACACCCCTCAGCACCACAATCAACAAAGATTTTCATCAGAAAATGGAAAAGATGTGTTTTTTTTCGGGGGGGCAAGCAAATTGAAAAGGACCATAAGGTAAAATAGTTACGTGATAGCAGCAAAGAAATCATTGCATTTATGTGTATGTCTGCATCTTAATTCTATGACCTGCCAGCTACTCTCTCATTTTTGATTTCCTTATCTTTAAAATAAATTGTTCGTGAGATAAGATATAATTTCTTTCAGCAACTTAATACAGTTGCTCTCAGAGTTTCAATTCTTTGCTATAAACTGCATTATTATCCCCATGCCTTTCCACTCGGTGTCTTATTGATGGTATCTTGCTTTTCGCATTTTAATAAAAATCATCTGAGTGTTCTCTTCCTTCCATCATAAGCTTCTCGAGTTTGTATTCACATCCTTTTCACCTGCCTGTCACTCAGTACCTAGCGTGACACCCTAAACAAAACGAGCACTTAGTCTACAACTCTTGATTGTACTTTTTTGTGTGTGTACAACACATGGTTTACGTTCATCAACTTCCCTGAGAAATGGACAACTTTGCAAAGCAAAGCTCTTACCTCAATGTTTTCATCTTTCAAACATGCTTAAGGCAAAGTACCGCATATTTTAAATATATAATAAACTCTTGAATGAACTCAGCTGCAGTCAGAGGCAGTCTGCACTGTGCGTGATCCAGGTATCACCCACCTTCCCTCCTGCTGAAGGCTGGTCGGATTCTGCCTCCTCTGAGTTTACAAAGGGTGTGCCCCTGCAGACACCGCTGTGCACCTGTGGGCTCTGTACCTGTAGGTGGCATTCGCATGCCCCTGAGAGGAATAGAGCGCTTCATGGTAAGACTGTCCCAAACACGAGGTCCTTTACATAAAGAATTAACTAATGTGTGTTTATATTTTTCGTTAAGGAAAAAAAAATCTGAATTTCCAAATTCCTAACACCTCCCAGTTTCCATTCCCACAGCCATAAAGCTGCTAACACTCTTCTAATTCTGATTTGTCTAAAGGGGAAAAAGGGGGTGAAGAGTTCATGCCGTCATTTTTCTATGCCACAAATAAAGTAACTCTGCTTCTTTTTCGGCACATGCAGAAGTACGAAAGCCTCTCCGATTCCTGACAGAACTGTCACTGTTCAGCATTAGCGCTGTCATATTTGTGTGTCTTGTTATTCCCTACAGCAGAGCAGGGCTGGCACCCTGCCTGATGGCTGGCGGCAGAAGGGAAGCCTCCTGCCTTTGCTGGCCAGGACCATTCCTGGGGAAAGTGTGCTCCCTAGTGTCCACAGCGATCCCAGAGCCGGGCTGCAGGGTTCCCAGGACCCCGCAGGAAGCAGGTGGCTCTCAGCGCTGAGCCCTCTGCCTCTAAGGCCCAGGGTGAGGCTGTGCGTCCTGTGGGGCAGATCTGACAGCCTGGTGCAGATTCAGGTAAATTTCCACAACTCACCTGAATGTTGGATCATTTGATTTTCAAGTGGGTTAATACCTTTGTGGAAAATATTAATTCAGTTTCGGAACAAGGAATGAAAAATCGCAATTCCTTTTCTTCCATTCTTAATTGCTGTGAAGTTGTATATGCCTTGACCAGATGGAAAAAAAAAACTTTTCATTGATTTTTCCATATAAAATCAATGTTTTTAGTGCATTTTATTGCATTGCACTTTTTTCTAAACAATTTATTTTCCTAAATCTGCAATTCTCTAATTTTCTAATTAATAACTAATTTAATGTATCTTCAGTGAAAGATTTTATTCTGCTGGAGTAATGCAGAATATTTACTAATGTTATATTTTCAATACATTTTTGTTTAGAAAAATAATGTGCCTAATGTTTTGGATTATTTTCAGTTTTTTTTTTCATAAAGTGTTAGAGTTACTAGTTCTTTCATGGAAGCCCAGATACACATTTTGCTTACAGAGTAGTAAGCAACATTTTGGAAATTTATTTCTAAGTATTAACATTATGATACAAGAGTTGGCACTTTTAAAACAAAATAAAGCTCAAACTAATATTAATAAAATGGTACATAATTTTTAAAATTTATTGATGATCAATTGTTAAGTAGTTTGATGATTCATTAATCATCTTTTAAAAAGTCAATGTAATAAGCATCACTATTTCATAAGATTTTTTAGAAAATCTGACTTTTTAGAATATACCCTTGAATTATTCAGGGTTCTCTAGAGGAGCAGACTCAACAGGATTGTGTGTGTGTGTGTGTGTGTGTGTGTGTGTGTGTGTGAAGGGATTTATTAGATTGGCTTATTCAGTCAGTGGTTGAATAGGCCCACAATGACCCCAATCTGGGACTGAAGGCCTGAAAACTCCCTGGAGAATTGCTGGGCAGAGTATGCTTTGGAAGAGTGAGGGAGTTGGAGTCTGATATCCTCAGAAGATCACAGAAGCAATCAAGAATGCATTCAAGAAGAATCGGACTTACATCTGCTGTTCTTGTTCTTTCAGCTTTTGTTCCATCCAAGTCTCCAACCTATTGGATGGTGCTGCCCACAATTAGGGTGGATCTCTCCCTATCCCACTTTCCAGTCATTCCTAGAAGCATCATCAAGGACACACCCAGAAGACTCAATCTCAAGCACTTCTTTACCTTAGGCACCTCTTGACCCAATCAAGTTGACAATTTGAATCAGCCATTACAGCATTATACCTTAGTTTATGGAAAGCAAAAGTAACTGTGATGTTGAATTCTGATACATGAAGATTAGATGTACAAATGCTATAGAAGGAGGATACAGACAGCTTGTTCTAGGCTGCATAAATATTCTTGGTATCTAATATAACAGTATCTGCTCTCCAAGGAATCTGAGAGTGTTACATAGCATCAGGAAGAGTCTAATATTTTTGATAATACAATGGTAGAAATTATAGAAATAGGAATGGAATTGAAATAATACAATTTTACTGACTCTTTATGCCTAATTCTATTTGTGCAAGTACCATGGTAAAGACAAAATAGAGTAAATTCATAGAGAAACTTCTGTGCTTAACATTGAGTATAACCAAGGGATGAAAATGAAAAACATTTGCATGGTTAGTGCTAGAATTGGTTATTAAGAGCATGAAAAATTTCCATTCTTATCTAAAAAAATAATTTATCTAAGTATTTGTAAAAGTTTTCTAGTATGAGAGACTTGTAGTATCATCTCAATACAGCCTAAAAAACCTATAGTATATAACAGTGTGAATGCATATTGGGTGAACACAACCTAATATTATTTTGAGATTAACAAAATTATGATAATTTTTTTTCAAAAAATTATGTTATAGAAACAGATAAGGCACCAACTAAGAGAGAAATGGATAAATAAAATGTGGTATATATGCATAATGGAGTTTTATTCGCTACAGAAGAATGAAATGATGTCATTTGCTGGTAAATGGATGGAACAGGAGAACATCATGCTAAGTAAAATAAGCCAGACCCAGAAAGTTTTCTCTCATATGTGCAAGCTAAGCCACATAAGGGAGGGTGAATGAAGGGATATTCCATGAAAATAGGAGAGCAATCAGTGGAGTAGAGGAAAGAGATTGAGGGGAGAGAAGAGGAATGGGAAGAGGAAGGAATCGCTGAATGAAACTGATCAGACTATGCTACATGCATGCATGAATATACCACCATGCATTTCATTTTTGTACATATCTACCAAGCATTCATTTAAACAATGCTGTTTTAGAAGCTATCAAATTAAAATGACCCTTTCATGTAGATCTTTATTCAGATTTTGTCATTGTATAAGAAGTTATCGAATTAAGAGGTTTTTCAGCCATAGCTCTCCAATCTAAGGATTTGTGCATTTAAGGTTAAAGTTTAAAATGAGGGAAAATTATAGAAAATACTATGAACAATAAATAAAAGTGTATCTATTACAAAAAGAGGGCAAATATGCTGCCAGTAACAGTGTCTGATCCTCATTCCTGCACCCCAACTGTTCCTTCAGTGACTTGACTACAGATAGTTAGGGGAAGAACCTTCTTTTGCTTAAATGTGTAACTTTTGCAATCATAAATACTGAAATTTTGGTTTGTTTAATCAATGGGCATAAGTTTCAGTTTAAGTAAGATCAGAAGTTTCTAAGACCTACTATAAGAATTGTACTTATAACCAACAAAAATGTATTATACACCCAAAAAATTTTTGATAAGACTGTAGGATCTCATGTTAAACTGTTCTTAAAAAAAGAAATGTAATAGTTCTGAAAGAATTAAGTAAGTAAGTAAAGTTATTTTGGGTGCTAAATAAATGAAAATCATATTTCTCAATTTGAGAAACAGGAAAAGGATGAATAAAAATTTATATATTTACCTTTTTTACTGAAAAAGTTCATGTTGAAGAGTTGGGTTTTCTAATACCCACCAAAGAATTAGCTATTCTGCTTTCATTCTACATGATAGAAAAATGAGAGGGTAAGAACCTGAATCAGAGGGACAAACACTGAGGATGCAAGGAAGAGAGGGCTCCAGGAGGGTGGGCTTGTCTCCTACTCATCCTTGTCCAAGAGGTGTGCCCTTCTCCTTTTGGGGAAGTGCAGGAGCAATGGCAGGAAGAGGGAACAGTGGTGGCTCTAAGTCAGCACCTTGCTGGGAAAGAAACACCTCCCAAGCACACCCTACCCACCAAAAGCTTCTCAAGCTGAGCTTCCTTGGGTCCTCCGTGCGTTTTCATTAAGGGCAAATACATTATCACATGAATATTTCCATAATAAAATTCCATAAATATTCTTGGAGGCTATTTCAAATTTGTAACAATGAAACAGAGAGGTATTGCATTTATTAAAAATAGATAATAAGACAACCTAATCACTTCAATAACAAACAGTCACTTTGAGTCCGATGGTTTTAGTAAATTCTAGGAAAATTTAAAAGGCCTAATTTTAAAGATATATAGAATTTTCTTCTTTGTTTTCTGCTTTCAATTTCATTTTAAAATATGCATTATTTGATCTTTAGGTTAATACTTTTATAACAAACATAATGAATCTAAGAAACTAATATTTCCATTTGCTTGATTATTCACAACTCCATATGAAAATATTATGATTTCCTTTATTTCCAGTCTAATATTTCATGTAGTATGCATTACAATTTAGCTATAGAAAGTAAATCTCTTTAAAATCCACATAATAGCAGCGAAATTCAGTCTGTATTTCTATATTATATCCACATGATACCATGGAAGATTTTGCTCAAAAAATTTGGCTGAAACTGTTTAAATATTTCCTGCTGGGGAAAGACAGCTCTTGGAGTTAGGCAATAGTCTATGCCTACTGACACGGATCAATTGGCCCCAGCTGTGGGGAAGAGACAGGGTGCAGATTATGAACAAGGCTGAACGTGTTACTTTCCAAATTTGAGATGATTCAAAACTGAGAGGAATAAATAATACAGAAGTTGATGACAAAACAGAGATTCAGGTTATCTTATAAGACTGGAATGCTGGCTGAATACCAACAGCATGGAATTTGATAAGGATGAATTTCAAGTCATTCTTTGGTTTTAAAATGAAAATGGAATGCAAAGTGGTGAGTAGTAGACAGTAGTTCATGGTTATGAGATCTGACTTGGCTATCACTAAATAATCACCAATGATGCCAAGGGGATGAGAAGAACAGACACATATGCTACATTCATGGAAATGAGATATGCAAAACTGTGGGAAGCAGAGCTTCCTTCTGGAATGTTAAGGGGAAAATGTCTGAAATACTAGGTAGGCTTGATGTGTAAACAGGAGATGGAGGGAGACGGGCAGTATTTTAGGGGAAAAGCATCTGAAAGTCATGGTTGAATGGAAGGAAGAGTATTTTTGAAGAAGAAAACATGATGAATAATTTCAAATATTTGATGGCTTCCCTGTGGAAGTATAAAGCAAAATCTTTGTTCTAATACTTTAAAAATGGGCAAAAATGTAGCCTGATGGAGAGCAATGTGCAGCAGCTACCACAGCATAAATGAGCAACTGGCAGTCGTAAACGAATTAAAGACCAAATAAGCAATTATATCATATTTCAAGCTTTGAAAAATCAAGCATACTTCCTAAAACAGTAGTGAGTAGTCATCACCAGAAAGCATTCAAAAATAATTTTCATTAACATTTCCAATTTCATTGATTTGGTCAATAGGCAATTGTAATATGTCTTCTTATTTTTTCTAAAGTTTTATTAGTTTTCATAATCATTTCATTTTCTACTAAAAATTGACTCTACATAAATCCATGTCAATTTACATTCTTGAAGACTCTCATTAGGTATGCTTAATATTGAGAAAATAACTCTCCGATACATTCTTAAGTATTAGAAATTTTACAACAGCTAAAATCAATTAATTAGAAATCTAGTAATATTTATTATAAAATATGCAGTCACAAGAAAAAAGATTTGCAATTATCATATACCAAACACAGTCAGTCTTAGGCAGTGGGGCAATACACTTCATGTGGAAAATCCATGATTTATTTTTCTGTATGAGACAAACAAAATGGATGAAATCATTAGAATTCTTTTCTTTTTTCTTTTTTGTACCTGCAATTGAACCCAGGGGTACTTAACCATTGAACTACATCCTCAGCCCATTTTAGATTTTATTTCGAGACAGGGTCTTGCTAAGTTGCTTAGGACCTTGCTATGTTGCTGAGCCTGGCTTTGAACTTGCAATCCTCCTGTCTCAGCCTCCTGAGTCCTGGGATTGCAGGCGTGTGTCACTGCACCCAGCTAAAATCATTAAATTCTTGACCAGTGTTGTTTTCATCTCATCAGCCAATGTTTACCAAAGCTGTGTTTGCAGTGCATCTTTAAAATTTGACTTCTCTCTTCCAAGTTTAGTATTCTGTTACTATAAAAGTCATCCAAGCAAGTTTCCCTCTTCATCGAGATAATAAATTATCACTGTTTTTGGTAAAAAGTACTCTCAGACAGTAGCAAATGAGTAAAGCTCAAAGGCAGAAAGACAAAGATCATGTTTATACATCTGGAGTGAAATCCTTTAAGATCTTTACTGTAAATCGTCATGTATGCATAATGGATTGCAATGTTTCTGCTGCGAATCCAATTTGGCCATTAGGATAGCTTAAAGCATTGATGTGAGTGTGCTAAGTCTGATGTACTTTTATACATTGTGAGACTGCCCGGGATAGAACGGGCGCAGGTGTACATGGCCTCTGAGCTAATTATCATACCACGCAGATATACTTCTACAGCCTCCAGACTATTTGCAGTTACCATACCAACTACAATGCATCAACTTTTTCCTCCTGGGTATGTGGTTTTGACATCCTGCATAAAATATTATAAATTAAACAATAATTAAATCATATAGTAAAATAGACAATCAAAAGGAGTAAATAACACTATTTAACTCCCAGGTCAATGTAATTTTGCTTGATTTCTCATCTGGTAAAAACGTACCTTCTGTAAGTGATTCAAACGTTGATACCCTCACAAAACCTGAAAATAATGGTCAGTGAAATAATTAATTTAATTTGGCCAACAGTTTCCTGCATAAAAACAATGAATAATTAGCACAAAAAGAGAGTGCATCTGCACTGAACAATAGGACTAAGGACATTAATACAATTAACACTCAAATACTTGGCTTTCTGGAAGACTCAGTAAGTCAACTTGAACAGAGTTCCAACTAGGGAATAGGAAAGAACCATTTTTTTTTCCAATGCTTTCATTTGCCAATGCTTACACAAATATTTTGTTGGACCCTCCATAATGTCAAAAATTCTAGCATCTTAGAAATATGAAATAGTGTGGTTCTTCACACTGAGCTGTGTAAACAGGACCAATAAGGCTTGCTGTGGTGTAGGTACCATTCACATGTTGTATTGTATCAAGGACACTTCTTTGAAAAACTGACTGGAATTTTTTTTATGAAAGGGATAAAAATAGGACTCCAAAGTAATCAGCATTTTACAATTTATCTTATGGGATATGAGTTCATAAATGCTACAATTAGAAGCTAATACAATAACTTGGCTTAATTTGAGACTTCTGGTTTCTCTAATTGTATCATATATTCTTGGAGGTTCATCATTCTATTTAACAAACAGACAGAATAACCTATCAGGAGCATGGCTCATGAATAATGGGGTCATAGGGGTATGTGGTCTAAGCAAGGGTTCTTCCAAAGGAGAGAAGCATATGTTTATACAAAGCATAATCACTGGAAATCTTGTGGAAGCAGTTGTAGGTGGGAATCTCCCACCTTGTACACATATCCCTTCTTCCTTTCTAGGGGAACCCCAGTTTTGTTTGCAATGGCAGCAGATCCCATCAGCCATAGAAGCTGCCTCCCAGATTGGCTTTAGGCTAGGAAGAGTTCCAAGACTCAATTCTGGACAAAGGATTATGGGAGCAATTTAATAAGGTGGGGTCGTGTGTAAGTTGCTGCTTTCTGGGAAAAGGTCTTAACTGTCACACCTCTAGTTGTTTTGGCCTTTTCTCTGTTTACTACCTGATATGCTAACAGAATGCTGGACATGGGTCCGCCATGGGACCATCATGAAAAATGTCCATGGAAATGATGTTAACAGGGACAAATCCAGGCTCTGTGGTCCCCACATGAACAGCTGTGCTGGCTAAGTTTTCATAATTATCAGTGCCACAGGTGCTGGGGGTGCCCTGTCTGCTGATCTTCACTCCTGGAGAGTTTATCTTTCTAAACAACAAAGTCAGACTGTTTGTTTCTTCAAATAGGGTTGCTTATATGACTTGAGCATTGGAAATGATAATTGTTCATAGTGACTGGAGAGAGTTCTCAGGAAGGAATTGAGAAGTATAAAAAATAATATACATCTTAAAAAGTAGCAATAAGTGTGAGATAATTGTGGTCTGTGATTCCCCGACAGGGGACTGATATTCAAAATTTACAAAGTACTCAAAAACTTAATATCAAAAATGCAAACAATGCAATTAATAAATGGACCAGAGAGGTAAATAGATACTCCTCAACAGAGGAAATAAAGCAAGCCAATGAATACTTAAGACAGTGCCTTAAATCACTAGAATCAGAGAAATGAAAATCAAAACTATATTAAGATTTCACCTCACTCCAGTCACAATGGCAAAGATGAAGAATACAAACAGTGACAAATGCTGGAGAAGTCATGGGGAGATAGAAACACTAGCACATTGTTGTTGGAACTGCAGACTGTTATAGCCACTCTGGAAAGCAGGGTGGAGACTCCTCAGAAAAGTAGGCATGGATCCACCAGACAAACCAGAAAATACCTCCTCAGTGTATTTTCCCAGAGGAGGTAGAATCAGCACATTATAGCAATATAGCATAAATCAATGTTCATAACAGCTCAATTTATAATAGTTAAATTATGGAACCAACCCAGATGCCCTTACAGGATGAATGGATCCAAAAGCTCTGGCATGTACATACAATGCAGTTCTACTCAGCTATTAAAAACAATGATATTGTGGCCTTTGAAGGTAAGTGGATAGCAATGGAGAAATCATGCTGAGCTAAGTTAGCCCAACTCAGTCAAGGGTCGAATGTTTTCCTTCATTCGTGGAGGATAGGTCCAACCCAGGCTTGAGTGAAAGTCAAACTCATGTATTGGACCCACCAGGGCATGGAAAAACATAATCTAGGGGAACCATAGACATGTAGAGGGAGTGGGGGAGGGGAGAAGTGGAGGCTGGTAGAGGAAGGAAAGATAGGAAAAGATCTAGGGAGATAATGAAAAATGTAGTGTAATCTTTACCCCCCCCAAAAGTAAAATAATATTTATGCAATCATTTAATTCTGGAAAATTCACATTCTTATACATATATATATATATATACACACACACACACACACACACACACATACATACATACATGTGGACATGTATAATTGCTGTACATATAGGGGCATAATATTGAAGAATCATGAGACTGGGATGTGGGTAATGTGGAGATAAATATGGTTTAGAATAAAATTCATATCATATTGTTATTTTAAACACATTTATGTTTGTACAACAACTCAAATTCTTAATAAAAAATTTTAAAAGTTGGCTTAGTAGGTAAAAATAATGAATAAGAATGTAGCAATAAAATCATTTCTTATGAAGAGTATTTCAGTTGTAGCCAAGAAGCAGTTCAAGGAATATTTTTAACTACTAATATCATCAAACTGCCAACTGAATTTGAACCTTCTTTTATTCTTAATATTTCAAATTGTCTAGGGTTATATAAATTTTAAATTTTATATGAATCCATTAATAGAATCTGAAGATTATTGTTCATGCATGTCTATCATGATGACAATGTTCTGATTTAGAGACTACTCAGGTCAATAGATAGCACTCAGCTTGATGAGCAGAATGACCTGTGGTCACATGTATGATGTCAAGGATTCATCTCCACACTACTCCCTCTCATGCTTCCTGTGAATATGCTATGCAAGGTGATATTTCCCAAATATCCATCACTTCATTCTATTTCTCTAATCTATATTCAAAGGAAACAAATAAATATATACATATATGTATACACACATATGTATACACTTTACATGGCTATGTGAAGTCAATTCACGTCATGGCAGCATATATGGTGTTTCTATAGAATGTTAGTTTGTGAAACTTTAAAAGACAAAATGTCAACAGTGATCACAGATTTCTAAAATATCACAATTGAAGGGGACTTGAAAGATTCCCATATATTTTCTATTTTAACTGTATAACTATTCAGATTTGAGGAATTATTGCCTGTTTTCTAAAATTATTTAATAATTGATACCACTAAAACAACACTATCATACATGTGCACAAGTAAAATGAATAGAGTTCTATTTTCCCGCTAGAGCAGACGTTGTTTGTTGGTGCTTTAATATCAGTGCCTCTGAGCTGGATCTCATGCCTGGCATCAGGAATATAGACCGGCAGATAGGAGAGGGTAACTACAGCCCCCTGAAGAGTGGATGATTGAAGACATACATCACCAGCAGAGCAGTGGGAACAGAATTGTCCTGTGGACTTCCGGGGGACATCTGAGCTTGCTCTTCTGTTAACACTCGCATAAGCAGCACCATGCTGGTCTTGGTCTCATTCACTCACAAAGGACTACAGGAGGGGCAGTCAGGCACCTGAGAGGAGGTGGAACTTGATGAGCCTCCTCAATGCCTGCTACTGACTCCAGCTCTAAATTACAAGTAATAGAAATAGAAATGTCAATCTGTTCAACCTTTGTCTTGGGTGGTAGACACTCAACCCTCATGTGTTTCTGAAAAGCATGAAAAGTGTGTAAAACTGAAAAACATTGCATTGGCATGCACTGTCATGCAAAATAGCATAGGCTCCATAGGCTCCTGGCTATCCAATACAAATCCATTTTCTTACAGTTCTGGAATCAGGCAGCCAGAGAGGAGATGTGGCATTGTAGGTTTGGACAGTGTTCTCTTTCCAGCTTGAGGGCTGCTCTCATACAGCTGCTTTTTTGCTGCGTGGTCACTTTACCTCGTCTTTGGTCACATGCAGAAAGAGAAGAAAGCTCCGTGGTGTCTCTTCTGAGAAGGACTAATCTCATCATGAGGGCCTGAGAGAAGAATTTAGGGATCCAGAGAGAACCCTGATTCTCTAAAGGAACAATATCTCTGTTAAACTAAAAACAAGCTCCTCGTAGGCAACCCCTGAAGAGGGCCAGCAAAGGGCAAGATATAAGGACCTGCTACAAAGCCCGTAACTTTCCACTTCTTAAAAGTTTTCTGGAACATAGTACAACAGGAACAAGGCCTCAATAGAAAAGAGACCACTGAACTCATGAACCTAGGTGCTGATATGTGTGTGGACCATGACCTTCTGACCCAATCACCTAATCAGTTGACTTCTTGACCAAAACATTGATATAAACTGACTACATACCACACAAGACGCCCAGTGGCCAAACACAACAGGGGCTTGTTCAACATTTTCCAGCCATGAAGGAAGCCCAGCCCAAAAGCCAACCTTAATCTCTGACTGTGCATCTCCCTCTCAGAGGTGCCCACGTTCTGCTCTGATAATGCTCACTTTCCCTTTCAGTTTCTAATGAAGTTTTTTTCTCTCTTCACTAAATCCTGAAATGTCCTTAATTTTTTTTAAATTTTTTCCTGTAATGAAGTCAAGAACCTGGAAGATATCATTGGAGGTCTCCTGTGCCTCTGGAAGAGAATCACACGATAATAGCTTGTCTGACTCTCATTACCTCCCAAAGGCTCCATCTCCAAATATTATCATGCTGGGAGTCAGGGCTTCAAGGAACATGTTATAAGGTTGATTCTATCTATATTAAGCCAAAAGTCAAATTCCTAGTGATGCATGGACTAACAAAGTTATTTTGACATTTTTTCATGTTCTGTAAATTTGTTCTTTTTATTCATAATTAACCACATGATTTATTGGCTGAAGTTCATTGAGCATCCAATTGAGATTAAAGGGTCTCTTTTTAGCGTGACTAATAATTTCCGACTCTGACTCATTCAGATTATGTTTACGAGACACACAAGTAAATCAGTACTTCCATTTTGTTTCCCTGTTTTTCTAAAAAGGAACATGTACATTAGAAGTATTAAACATGAAAAAGCACAGAAAAAAGCTACAAAGAGTAATTCAAAAATTGACCTTCATGCTGTGTTTTCATTTGGTGTGCAGAGAGAAGGATGGAGTATTGAGCTTAGTGTTCATAGATGTATTAGAGTTCTCTAGAGAAACAGAAATAGCAGTACACACACACACACATACACACATGTGATTACATATATAGAAATAATAATACGGGTTACATGAGATTATATGTACATATGATAATATAGATATGCAAATGAATACATATATACATAAGATTACAGAAAGGGAATTTAGTAGATTGGCTTACATAATCAGAAGCTGGATAATCCTGTATTGACTGTCTACAAGCCGGACAGCAGGAGGAACCAGTAACTTCTTAGTCCAAGAATCTGAAGTTTCCAAATGAGAGTGATCAATGATGCAGCCTCAGTCTGAGACCAAAGGGCCTGGAAACTCCATGGAGAGTAAGTGTGCAGAGTCCACTTTGGGAAAGTGAAGGAGTTTGAATCTGATGATCACAGCAGCGATCAAGAATCCACTGGACAAACCAAGCTTGTGCCTGCTGCTGCTTCCTTGTTCTTCTAACATTTGCTCCATCCAAATCCCCAACTATTGAACTGTGCGGCCCACACTTAGGGCAGGTCTCTGCCTCAGTTTGCTCTCTTACATGCCAGTCATTCCAAAAAACACCTTCATTGACACATCCAGAAGCCCCTTAATCTTAGGTATCTTTTAATCCGATCAAGTTGACAATTCAGATAAGGACAATAGACATCAATAGGTAAATTTCTTATACCATAATTGCATTGAGAGCAAGAAGGTGTTCATTCTACTCACTGGTGCATCCCAAATGCCTCTGCAAAAATCTAGAAGGCCCTCAGAATGCATTTTCAAATGAATAAATGATTTTAGAAAAGTCATGAATAAATTAATATTACTCATCAACACTAACATCTATTTCATTTGAAGATGGAGACTGAAAAACATGTAGGTTCAGTGGGAACTTTGGGGATTTTGAAGTTTTACCATGAAATATCAGAGAGGTCCAGTAAGTTAAGTCAGGCATTTTGGTCCAAAGCTAATATAGGGTTCTTTTCATATATCTCCCACAGGAAAACTGTAATGCTGGTGACACTAACTTGGCATAGGCTTGGGAGTTCCCACTCTAAATAAAAACAAACAATATCCTAAATGACAACCTTCATAATCCATTTATCATCAAATAATCATGTGCAAAATTCTATGGTCTCTAACCCATATATTGTTTTATTGTATTTTTATTATACATCTCTCATTTTCCTTCAAATACTTTTTATCTCATATTTTAGTCTAATATTAATATTATGGCAGAACTATTTCAGTATTTTCATAAAATATTTTCTAGAATAAGTATTCAAATAATAGTCACTTACGTTGCTATTTGAACATTTTCATATCTTCACGTTTATTAGATTTCCTTTTAACAATTTATATTTTATTTTAATTCAGTCTGAATAATCATATCATCTGAAGTATAATTTTTGTCCCTTGTGAGGATGAATATATTTTGGGATTTTCTTATTCAATTAGTTTGCATTTCCTATTTACCACCTTTATTTTATTTATTATTGTTATTATCTGTTTTCTATTTAATTGACCAACTTTTATTGGTTCTGTTTTGTTGCCCCTACTGCATTCTGTATTTGTTCTTTTAATGGTCATCCTAACATTTTACATGTATATTCTTGACTTCACAAAGTCCTTATTTATTAAATATCTACCTAAAGGAGCTATTCACAGTCCTGTCACTTTCTAGACTGATAACTTGAATAATTTTCCTTATTGATGCTGTCTGGTGCCATAGTCAAATCATGGTCATCATTTATTTCATCCTCCTTGAGTATTTCATAAATTATATGTGCTATCATCATTGCCTATTCTTAGTACCTTGTGCATTTCTTGACACATATTATGCACTTAGAAGGTAAGTTTTAATAAATGCTTAGGAAATGATGATTAACTTCATAAAGGGATATCATAACAGAATTGAACAACATCAACAGATAAATTTTCTTCTTGCTTGCTGTTTTTATTTTTAAGAGAGAGGGACAGTGAGAGAGAGAGAGAGAGAAAGAATCAATTTTTATTTAGTTTTTCACGTGGCTTTCATTGCTCCAACACGTTGTTGTGTATGTGGTGCTGGGGTTCGAAGCTGCATCCTTGTGTGTGCCAGGCAAGCACTGTAACAGCTGAGCCTCCACTCTGGTCCCTTCCTTGCTGTTTTTAGGTAAACAAAGTCATCAGCTCATGAGGTTTGGTGACAGAATGGTCAACGAGAGGAAATTAAACAGAGTAAAACCATCATACTAAATGTGCTGGTTTATCTCAGGATGCAAAGATGCTCTATATTTAACAAGTTTGAAACACAAATTCCATCTTTTACTTCAGAAAAAAGTTAGCAACTTAATCTTAGGGATTTTGAAGCATTTTATTCAGCAGATGTTGACAGGATCCCCAACTTAGCACACTCTGATCTAGGGTCTTCTGGATTCGGAGGTGAGAAGGACATATTTCATTTGGAGATCTGCATACACTAGTGGGGAAGACGGACAGACAAGCAATGAGTATAGCATTCCCAGTGCTTAGCTCTTCACTACTGGAGTGTTTTACTAATCCGGAGATCAGAAATAATGAGGCTGCCCTGCAAAACTCTTCTTCTCACACATGTCTATTCTCACCTTCTTAAAACTACATGCTATAGCTGGGCACAGTAGTGTATGCCCACAATCTGAGACTTGGGAAGCTAAGGCAAGAGAATCACAATTTCAAACCCAGCCTCAGCAACTTGGGCCCTGACCAACATAGTGACACCCTATCTCAAAACAAAATATAAAAAATGCTGGGGATGTGGCTCAGGGGTTAAGTGCCCCTGAGTTCAGTCCCCAGTGCCAATAATAAATAAATAACTATGTACTAGAATCAGCAATACATAATATTTTTAGTTTATTTTTTTTATCTTTTTTTATTAGTTGAATATGGACTTACAATTGAGGGGGAATCATTATCAAACAATCAAGAACAAATGTATATTTACATAGTTAGCCAAGGCTGAGCCCATGTCATGGTATCCCCCATTGGGTTCCCCATGGTTCTATGTTTCCCCCAAAAGAACCCCTGTGTTAAATGGACTTCTCATGGAGGTCGGAGATCTCCTTCTGCGTTGATTCCCCCATACTCCCTTCCTCCAGTCTCCTAGATATCCTTCCTAATCCTTTCCCCTCCCTGCCCTGCTCCCTACATCTTCATGTATCCTAGGCAAGGTTCCCCCTGATTGTGTAAAAATTCACACAAGTTGAGGTTATTATTAGCTTAGCTGTGTAACATACTGTTTCTGGTTGTATTCTAGCTTCCACAAATGAGAGAAAACATCTGGCCCTTGAGTCTCTGAGATTGGGATACTTCACTTAGCATAATTTTTCCATATCTATCCATTTGTCTGCAAAAACCATAATATCATCTTCTCTAATGGCAGAGTAGTATTTCATTGTATATACGTACCAAAGTTTTCGAATCCACTCATCATCCAGTGAGGGGTATCTGGGTTGGTTCCATAGTCTAGCTATAATAAATTGAGCTCCTATAGACATTAACGTTAAGAGAGAACACTCACCCATCTTACTTCCCGATCTTACAAGTAGGTAGAAAAACGTTTGTGAAATAATGACAGCCTTAGCACCCATTTATCTGGGCTGCTTCTCTCTCCCATTACCTAGTCGAAGAGGACTTCCCTAATTCACACTAGAGAAATATCTGTTTCTGTTCATGCCCTGACCCCTCCTCTATACCCTTCAATGCCAATATCATTACCTGAAATGACAGCTCATGTATGTTTGCTGGTTTATCATTAAGGCTGTCAGTGTCTCCAGTGGAATAAGTCTCGTGAAAACCCCTTTGTCTCCCTTGATCAACTGTATGGTCGTCATGACTGGATGAGTGCTGCAGGTATAGCGATCTTACACCCTTACTCCCTGAGATGAATGAATGAGTTAGAGATTCCAAACGTATGCTAATTTTATTATAGTAACACAGGATTTTCTGTGAATACATTATCTGGGTTCATTGGGCAGGCAGGAGAAAATAAGCTAGCTGAAGCAAATAGTTATCATTACATTCTATTAAATGCATTGGAGCTGAGAGAAATGGAAAGCAGCAATGACGCCATGGGCCAAATCACACGGTTTATTTGGCCTGCGGGACTGTGGCCTGAGTGCTCCTGTCTGCTCATTTCAAGACACTATCCCCAGACTTTGTTGTGTCCTCTTGGGACTCTTTAAATTTTCAGAAATGTTTAAGGTTTCAATATGTTTGGAAGTCGGTTTTGAGGTTTCCTTTTTCCTTATATTGAACAGTTTTATATTCTATCTGGAGCCTAACCTTAAATTATTTGAATACCGCCAGTGTATTAAACAGAACCACGTATGGTTAATTTTGACTTCTTGCCATTAAGTTGTGCAGACGTAAGGAAAGTTACACACCACACTTTTCATCCTTCGTTGGCTGGCTCATTAAAATCCTCCCTGAACATTTCAGCTGGCTTTTTCAAACACAATAGTGTAACATTGTATAAGAGATACAATTCCTAGAAAAGTTTGTTTCATTATTGATTGGTAGAAGTTATTTTCTGTTTTGAACATTGATCAAAATGAATGCATTTACTTCTAAAACTGGGTAAAACTACCATAAATCAATAATAAAAATATACAGTATCAATATACAAATTATGGATATTTGATCGACAAGAGAAGAAATTCAACAAGTTAAGCAAGGCTCCGAGTTCTGTCCTCAGACCTAAAAAATAAAAAATAAAATATAAAAGAAGAAAGGTTAAAATTTCTAATCTTAATAGTGTCTAAATTGATGCACATTATCATAATCACTAATATTTATTGAAAGGATGTTTTTCAGACATGGTTCTAAGAACTTGTCATAAAACATACAACTCAATCAACACAATAATCCAACGTCATCATTATCATTAAAATCTTCATCTTATCATTGAAGATACCTTGGTTATTAAGCTGCGAAACTTATCTCTAAAACCAAGACTCCTGAGTCAGAGAAAACACATCGTTACGCACTATGCTAGACTGCCATTCCAAGCTCTAATTTGTCTTCCTGTTTGTTTACCCTATGAACCAAAAGAATGCAATTTTGTAAATTAATTTTTTTTAATTTTTAGTTATTTTGTTGATGCTGGTGTTTGAATCCAGAGGGACTTGAGCACTGAGCTACATCCTCAGCCCCATTTTATTTTTAATTTTGCTTAGGGTCTTGCAAGTAGCTTAGCACTTGGCTAAGTTGCTAAGGTGCTGAGGCTGGCTTTGTAGCTTCTGTCCTCCTGCCTTAGCTGCTTGAAACACGAGGACTGCAGGCACGCACCACCATGCCCATCTTAGAAAATGCAATTTTGATATTTTACCTCAGAGAAATGGAATCTTATTTCACTCTAAATCTTCAACATAAAACAACATAAAAACTATATTTGAAAATGTCAAAAACTGGAAATAATCAAACTTTTTATGAATAGGAAAATGGTTAAAGAAATCACAATACATTATAGCATGGAATCCAGCAATGAAAATGAATGAACTCCTGGGTTTATCCCTCATGAGTATCATAATGCACAGAGAAAGCTAATCTCAAATGCATGTATT
Organism: Aplodontia rufa; assembly: GCA_004027875.1. NCBI lineage: Eukaryota > Metazoa > Chordata > Mammalia > Rodentia > Aplodontiidae > Aplodontia > Aplodontia rufa. The sequence goes on from PVKS010006114.1 coordinate 75,523, forward strand.
AGTCATTTATTGCCCCTATGTAAACTATAGAGATGAAGAGCAGAGGAATGGTTTCTGAGGTTGGGGAGGACGATGGAAGACAGGAGAGATATTACAGTGAGGATCAGCCCCCCTGTATGATGATTGTGTGATGTTACAAGGATCTACACATGAAACAGCACTGGATCCAAGCTCGGGATCTACACATGAAACAGCACTGGATCAAAACTCACACACACACACACACACACGCACACACACACATACACAGATTTGTGTGTATAATATGTACTGAATATACTCTACACACAATACCACTGTCACTTTCCTGGTGTTGACCTATTATGGCTCTGCAGGATATTACTGTTGGAGAAAATGAGGGAAAGGTATGTTTTACAACTTTCTATGAATCTCTAATTCTTTAAAATAAGAAGTAAGAAAAAAATTCCTGGATTTTAGATATCTTTCCTCTCAAATTTGAAGGTATACTTTGTCAATTTCTTCATGATTTTGTTACTTTCTTTAACAAAATTAAGACAAATTCTTAAAATAAATTAAGAATAATAACAATTTCCTTTTTAGGGACATTGCTAATTTCCAAAAGTAAATAAAACATCACACATGAAAAGAGTATTTGTGAGGGGAAGCTGTCTATGACACATGGCATTAACCTCATAATTGCTATTGCACTGTTCTCCAGAGAGACAAGTGATAATATGCTTATAAAAGTCACAATGTGATATACCTTTTGCAAGATGATGAGTTCAATAAATTTATAGAAATCTTAATGGTGAAGCCCATTAACAGAAGCTACCTAAAAATCTGTTTGCTCCATCTCCAAAGACAGTTCACTTCATAGTGATGGCTCTTTAAATTGCTGGCATTCAGATAGGGCTGTCATAAACAAACAGGATACAGTAATTTAAAGTGGAATATATCCTCAGCCTTTGGAAAAACCCAGTTAATCCAGCTTGTGTCTCTCGATCGTGCAGAGTGGAACTTTCCCTACTGAGTTCACAGCTACATTTTCTCTGTCGTCTGGAACAACATATTATCACAATGAGAGAAAGACTTTCAGACGTCAGTTTTCACCCAGAAGCCATCAAGGGAATACTTTTGAATAATGTGTTTCTGTCCATGGTATAAAAATTTGGTTTAATCCCAGTGATTTTCAATCAAAGAAGGCAAATACCATAAATTATACTCTCAGTGTCTCATCTTGAAGGCATTTAACAAACACTAGGACATAGCCAGGATTTATATTTATAGCTAAAGTGTACTCATATGATGTGAATTAAAGCCTATCTGATTCGAAATATACTTAGGAGTATTATTAACAAATGAACTTTTTACCAGACATTGAGTGAAGTGTATCAAGTTCATGATTTTCTTGTGGGAAACATGAACTGGTGTGAAGAATGTCTGAACTAGAGCGAAAATCATTTTCCCCTTACTGTTTATTGGCAATGGGTAGAGTCTATCTAATCTATGCTTGAAGTGAAAACTGTTGGAATTGTAAATGGAGTGAAATCTGCATTTATGCTCTAACAGTGCAGGTTCCTGAAAGCTCATGATGAACTGAGCAATTTTGAGGTTCAAGACATCTCAGTGGTAACTTTGTAAAGTTTTGTTTTCTGCCATCATTATTTCCTGTGTCTTCTTTTTTACTAAAATCCATCCACTTATTGAATGAAACATGAATCTGAAAATATCCTTGGGAGGTGATTTATTTGCATATACATTTGTCTCCAGAATTAATGGTGAAAAAGAAGAGAAGCCTCCTCTAAGAGCTTTTAAGGAAAAAAATCTTTTGTTAATGTCTGCACTTTAGATAACTGCTCCTGTGAGCAATTAAAAGAAAGAGACCGGTATGCAGCAGAGCCAGACGAGTACTGGTGATAATTCTGGGCCCTTCCAGTGGGGTGGCACTCACTGACACGAGTCAGCTATATTTATAATAGCATGTCTCTGTTGAATTAAAAATAGTACTATGCTTCAGAACTTTCTCAACAGCTTGAGATATAAACACTTTGTTTTGTATGCAAAGATAATCTGCAAGAAATTATGTTGTATAGCTCAGTGAAAGTTAACCTTTTAAAGAAGCAATAGTACCCAGCCAATATGGCTGTGTTTAATTGGCTGCTTTGGTTTGCATTTCTTCATGTGGATTCCTTCACTTCTGAACGCTTAGGAAATGAAAACTATTTGGTGTAATTGATGTGATTTGTCCTTAAAGGAAAAGGAGACAGTAAACTACCATGTCCCAGAATACCCCCTTTTTGTCCCCAAAACCTGGCCAAGGGAACACTGACAGCAAGCATGGGCGGGAAGGCCAGACACATAGCATCTTTATCTTGAAGGACATTGGCTTTCTCCCGTGTGCACAAGGAATGCAGCCATGCTGATGATGTCACTGCTCGGAGCCTGTCATATAAGACCCCTCCCCATGGCAACCAGCATGGAACTGAGGGCACCAAGGAAAGGACCTGTGTCACTCATGCAACTGGCCGCCACTGGAACAAGTCTGCAAAAGAGAGGAAGTACCACCTGGAAAACCACAGGGAGGGACTTTGGGGCTTTGTGTTCAGTCTTGTCACCAAACCGATCAAGGTGCTGTCACTGGTTGCTCTTAAGCATTCTCCAATAAATCTTATATCTCACATGCCATCTCCGGGCATTTTCTTTGGCCTCTGAGCAGTCTCTCCTACTGCTCTGGCATAAGTGGATCTGACAACTTGTTAAGAAAACCTGCGCACGGCAGCTTCAAAAATCATTCCAATGAAGTAAAATAAACAGTAGTGTTAATTTTTCAATTAAAAGAGAGAAAGAAAAAAGTAAGAAAGAAAGAAAATGAAAAGAAGAAAGGAAGGAAGGAAGAAAACCAGCAGACAGATTGATTTTCATGCACAATTTGAACTTTGGTCTCCTTAGCTATCTGGCAAAAAACAGACAACTGACCAGGAATACTTATTTCCTTTTCCTAACACAGAGTTCTTTCTGTAAATTGACTTCCTATGTCAGAAATTCGATGACCAGTCCTTTGATTTGCCTTTAGACCATTCGACTAGTTTTTAGCAATGGAGTGGGGACTGAAGTGTGAAGTCTAGGCTGAGTACTTTAGAGGACAGTGTGTTCTTTCTAACATTCCATCTGCCAGTGGGTGTCAGTGTCCAGAGTGACACTGGAATTTAGGTATTAGAGATGGCAGGTGTTCCATCAGCTCGAGTCTGAGAATGAGTTCCCCACTCCTGGAACCTATTGCTGTAGCCCCACAACACTGGAATGTTTGCAGTGATAAACCATCTTCAGTATGGTAGTTGATGTGTCTCTAAAATAACCTACCAGGATTTATATTCTATCTTCATTAACCTTCTTACAGGATGTTAATTTATTATTTATTTATGGATTATAGTAAAGAAGACAGAATGAAAAACTTTTTATTATGCACATCCATTGTGTAGAATGCATTTTAAAAAACTCTCAGGGGTATGATGGAAATTATACATAAGCTTTGCACACATCCATTATTATAGTTATCCCTACATGTCTTAGTTTAGATTCCTCAGAATCACATGTTGAGACAAATATTTTTGTGTATTTAGCTTATTTGAGAATTCATAAAAAAGTATAGCAGTTCAAAGAAACAGAGGGGAGCAGGAAGATAGGAACACTAGCACACTATTGGTGGAACTGAAGACTGGTACAACCCTTCTGGAAATCAGCAAGCAGAATCCTCAAAAATTTAGGATTGGACCCACCATTCGCTCTAACTATCCCTCTTCTGGGCATTTTTCCAGAGGAGTCAGAATCAACACATTATAGTGACACAGCAAAATCTATGTTCATAGCAGCTCAATTAACAATAGCTTAATTATGGAACCAACACAGATGTCCCTCACTGGATGAATGGATCCAAAAACTGTGAGATTATATATATATATAAAATGGAGTCCTACTCAGCAATTAGAAACACCGAAATTGCAGCCTTTGAAGGTAAATGGATGGCAATGAAAGAAATCATGCTGAGCAAAGTTAGCCAAACCCAGAGAGTCAAGGGTCAAATGTTTTCACTCATTTGTGGAGGCTGAAACTAAACCCAGGCCTGTGTGATAGATGGTGAACCTCATATACCAGACCTAGCAAAGGTGTAACAACACATAATCAAAGGCAACCATAGATATGTAGCAGGTGGGGGTGGGGCAGGCAGAGGAGGGGAGAGGGAGTTAGAATAGGGAGGGATCTAGGGGTTAATTCTGTTTTAAGAACATTTGCATATTGGGCTGGAGGGGTGGCTCAGCAGTTATGCCACTTGCCCAGCATGTACAAGTATGCGAGTTCAAACCCCAGCACCACGTACACAACCAAGTCTTAGAACAACGAAAGCCATGTGAAAAACTAAATTTAAAAAATTGATTCTCTCTGTCTCTCTCTCTCTCTCTGTCCCATCTTTCTTAAAAAAAGAATATATGCTAACATATTATTACTTTTTTATCTTTCATTTGTTTTTATATTATATTTCTGGAAGAATGATCATTATGGAAATAATAAGCTGGTTACCATTAGCAGGCAACTGAGGAGGACCTTAGGGCCAGATGGCAATGGGTTTGCAAGGGATCAGTTCTATCTGTCCCCATTCCCATTAAAACCAACTACGAAATCAATACATAAATAAAAGTGGGGGAGACCAACATCACCCAAAACAGGAAAAGGTCATTGCCATGCCAACAATATTGAGACATTTTTGCCAGAAAAGGTGTTGGAGGGAGACACTGTCAACTCTCGATGCCTTATCCTGAGAGCAAACACCACTTAGGATGTAAGTGGAGGAGGTCTTGACACAATTCTCTCACTGAGCTACTGGAGTGGAAATGGAGGGATCACAGTCTTGCTTCTCTGTTTCCATGGCAATGACTGGATCTGGAAGCAACCAGTTTTTCTGGATTGCCCTCAGAGCAATCCAGATGCTGATGAAGATGGCGGCAGTAACTGACCATGGCTTGGCAGGGACGGTCTCCTCCTGGGGTGGCCACACATTGAAGTGTACACAGTAATGCTGTCTGTATCTGTCCAAGGAAACCAGATGAAAATATAAGGAAGATCCTGTTAGGACTAAACAGCCCACTGCC
>PVKS010006115.1:0-34143 GCA_004027875.1 Aplodontia rufa
CTAGTACTTTGTTGAGGATTTTTGCATCCACGTTCATAAGGGATATTGGTCTGTAGTTTTCTTTTCTTGATGTATCCTTGTCCAGTTTTGGTATCAGAGTTATGGTTGCTTCATAAAAAGTGGATGGGAGCATTCCCTCCTTTTCAATTTCTTATTTGCAATTGATAAAAAACTATTTAATTAAATCCTAACAGTTGTGTTTGTTCTTTCATAATAATAATTTTACATTCATTAGTAATATATTTATAGATATGTACTAACTTTTGGTTTATAAATATCTTTATGTAAAGAAAATATTAACTTATATGGCATATTTGTTTCAGAAATATTTTTCATTTTTTGCTCTGTATTAGCTTTTATTTTCTGAATTAATACAATTCTTTGTCATGTGAAAGTTTTCTGTTATGAATTCAAATCTAATCATGATTCATTTATGATCTCTATTACATATAAAATTTAATAAAATTTTCTGAGCCCTAGAGATTATGAAAATAGTCACATGTATTTTCTTCTTGCATCTTTCTGATAGATAATTTTCACTTAAATTTTTGATTTGTTAACTGCTTATCTTTTTCCTGGCATGTATAATTTTACTACCCATAGCTAGCCTGACCTTTCATCACTATTGATGCAATTGCTATGAAACAAAAATGGTTAACATGTGTGTTGTCATTACTATAAACTTTCCAAGAGTTCAACACCATTTGGATGAGAGTAGAATAGAATTTAATGTCTACCTTAGGACAACCACTTTTCGGTAAATACTGTAAGTTTAGTATATAAACAAACTATAAGCTAACTTTGGAGTATATTCTTCTAATAGCTAGCTGAATATCAGCCAATCACAGCAGTTGAGCAGCAACTGATCAGACCATGCCTATCCAAGGCAAATGCCTCATCACGCCATGCCCAAACCAGGCAAAAGCCAACCTGCAACCAAACAAGTTGTAGCTGTCCATCATTTCCCTTTTCTCTCTGTATATAGTGATTGCTCACATTGCTGGGTGGAGCTCTCTACACATCTGGTACTGAGTTTGCATGATTCATTAACTGGTATTTGCTGAAATAAACTCTGTTAAACTTAATTTCTCTTAAGTTGTTCGTTTAGCATAATTCTTGTACAGAATGTTTTGATATCAACTTAACAGTTCACATCACAAATTATTAATTAACATGTACCTAAACAGTTTTTTGTGTTAGAATTCACTGAATTGACACCACATCAATTTCTTCAACAATATGATATTTCTTTAATGGCAACATCTCTTGAATGAATAATGATTAAAACACTGTAGCTGTTGAGAGGCATTTAAAAGGAACAGACTCATGAAGAAATTTCACAGTTTTCTCCTAATAGTATAATCAAATGAGATGCTTAGTCTACAGTGTATTTCCATGGTTGATCTTCTGCATGCCACAAAAGAACAGCTGTCATTTGGAACAGATGTATTTTCTGTCTGTCGTCCGTTTCTAGCTTGTTGACAAGCTCTTTCTGAGCAGCTGTACATACAGTATGGTTTTTGGTATAGAATGTTTGCTTAGCAAAGTGATATCTAAAGTCATTTTAGTTATACAAAAATATATAAACCAATACAGTTATAACTGTGGTACTTGATTTAAGTACCTTAATAAATTACTCGCTATTATCTTGAAAGTGGAAAGGTAGTGCAGGAAAACATCCCATGTTCAATCTCACTGCAGTCTAAGATCTAAGAAAATAAATTCATTGAGGCCTGTTTAACCACTTAAATGGAGATCTAAGAACCAAGTCCCTGAACTATGAAAATAAGTATCCTTATTTTCAGAAAGAAAGGGAGAGAGAGTTCGTACATGTTGTATCGTTAAACCGCATCCACATTTTATAAAAGAATGTGAAGGATGTGAAATTAAAGTAACTCTCCTTATAGTCATTCCTTGTTAAACTTCAAAATTGTAAACACCAAGGTCAATACATATTCTCTGGTTTCCAGCCTACATCTTCTGACTTTTCTCACTGCTCAATATGTGTAATGCCAAAGTGAGTCCAGCTACCTGGACTTTCACATTTTCACAAGTGCTGCCCAGGGAGTGACATTTCTCTTCTGGAGTGCTCTGATTGCTGGAATCTCAGTTCAAGTACCACCTCTTTCTGAAAAGTCTTCCCAATCACAAAAGCTATGCTTGTTTTACATGCTTTCATGTTCCCATAAGCCTATTTAAGATTAAAGATTCCTTTAATCATTATACTTAATCTAATAGCAATCATTTAATAAATAGATTAGGAAGGAAGGAGAAAGGAAGGAAGGAAGGAAGGAATGAGGAAGGGAGGGAGGGGAGGGGAAGAAGAATGAAGTCATGATGTAATTCTTTTAATGCAATTGGTATCATGGTGATTTTGAAAACCAAGAGTGGTATCTCAAGTGGTTACAGCACTTGCCTGGCATGTGCAAGGATGTGGTTCAAACCCCAGCACCCCCATGCATATGGAAGTGTCAGAGCAACAAAAGCCAAATGAAAAACTAAATAAAGATGATGCTCTCTCTCTCTCATTGTCCCTCTCTCTTTAAAAAAGAAAACTAACATTTACATTTCATCTGAGTTTATTAATATTTATAGTTACTGTTCTATCTTTTTGAGTAGGAGTGAGTGGGTTTAAGATTATTCCTCAAACACCAATTAGTTTATTTTGGTTTTGTTCATTTGTGACATGTTATATTATAAAACAGAAAAGTAAAAATAGGAGGAAAAAAAATCCCTAAGAAAAACTTTTTATTCTGTAATTATAAAAATATCTATAAATAAAATGATTTTTATCAAACATCTAAAAACAAAACACTATTTCTTAGCATAGTATTTCTCCCATATTCAGATTGCAAAGTCTTGATAACAATACGGTGGAAAAGGAATGGTGACCAAGTCCATAGAAACTAGAGAACTAAGACAAGATACATGGGAGTCCAATACACTCTCAAGATATTGAGGACACATCACTATTATAATTTATCATCTTCAAATGTTGAAATCTTTAGCATAATTTATGTTTTTCAAACACCAGTACCCAAGTATTAAATTTTGGCAGAAAATATATTATCTTTCATTCATATGATGAAAAAGCATGTTTATGGATCTATAAAATTAGGAACATGTTTCTGCTAAAAACAAGATCATTAATGAGGTATGCAAATAGATCACTCATTTACTCATGGAATATTCATTAAAAAAGCAAGTTATTTTTCTAGGGAAAATACAGCCACCATAAAGAATAACAAGCACATCTTCAATCTTCCCTGCATTTAAGAAGATAGAGGGATGTTAGAGAAGGTCAATGAGAAATATTTTGAGTAATTTATGTTGTGCAGTTCATTTTACTTTCCATAGATAAAATGTTATTCAGTTGCAAAACTTTGGAGTCACAACTTTTCAGTTGGGTACTTCTCACAACAGGTAAAAGTAGTTTCTCCCTACCAATCAACTGAGAAAACTTCCTTGGGTATAAAAGTGTCCTCAGACACTTTGGAAAGGAATCCTCATAGCGTAGTTGTTAATGGTGTCAGTGTTAGTCCTTAGGACAAGGCTGGTACCCTCCTGCTGGGAAATCAGTTATGACACACTGCTACACAGTGAGTGACTTCTCATTTTCATGCAGACTAGATCAAAAAGAGATAAGACCAAGTTGCAGTCAGGATGAGGCAGGACAGAGAAATAAGAAATAGGTACAAAGGAGACATAAAAGAAGTACAAGAAAATGAATTTTAATTTAGAAGTTCCCCCAAACTTTTCCAGATCTGTCTCCCCCTAAGCCTGTCTCTCTTTCAGGCCTATTAGTCCCTAGTTCTGACTCTTTTCAAATCTATACTCCAAAATTCTGAAAAATATATAAATCTACCAGTGCATTACTGATTAACAACCCAATAACTAGGTTAAACAAAGAGAGACATGATATCTTGAGAAACCTATAATTTGGGCTACTGTACAGTGCTACCTGTGGATAAGATAATGAAGATCATTTTAATCTGAGGGTCCAGAGATTGGCCAGACCTACCTGAACGTATCTTGAGATCACCAGACTGATATCATTCCTACACACTTTTCCATAAGCACCCTTCACCAAATTTCCTTTAAAAGAAGAGCCATATGAACCATGCATTTCTCATGCTCAAAATGGCCTGCATTCTCCCTTGAATTTATATCCCTTGCTTTACCCACAAAGGCATCTCTCTATTGAGATTGCCCTCATTCTCCCTTGATTATACATCTGCTTTCCCAAATAAACCTCTGTCTACACTTTTCACTCACGCATGCTGAAATTCTTTTCCATTACATATTCAAAAAGCCCACTGGTCCTGAGTCAAGTCCTCACTTCACTCCAGGAACTACTTGAACCCTTCTTAGGAGAGACCTCTGCTCTCAACGAAAACGGTACACAAGTGAAGGGGACTGTTAGCCATTTTAAATGAAAGCAAGTTGATTTTAGCAAGAACGTTGATCCTTTTCAGTTGGGATACCGGACATGTAAACCTCACGTAGTAGACAACTTACCTGTCAGTAAGTCTATAAAGGTAGAGAAAGCAAACTTCTTTGCATCGGGTCCAAAGCTGGGGGTTGGTTATGACATATCACAACAAGCCTCTTGCTTCTTATGCCCCAGTTTTCCAAGCTTGTAACTTATCACAGCATGGAATTGATCATAATGGCCTGTGAAACCTAAACTCTAATCATTAGCAAGGGAAAAAGTAATCAAACCAATCAAACAAAATTCTGAAAAGAAAAATTTCACTTTCTTTTGAAAGTAGATTTACCTTCTTCCTGATTATGTTTTTGCTTGTGTATTTATGAAGGTTCCCAGGGATTGCAAAAATCAAATTTCTATGTAAAACCCAGTTGAAAATCAGAATGTTTGTTTTATTTCAATAGATAATAATTATTTAGATCTTTCAAATGAGCCTATCAATTTATTCTTTGTATCAACCTTATGAAATAGCTACCACTATTATCTACTCTATTATGACCTGACAGTGACTCTTAACTAAACTGTAGTGTATATTTCCATACTGCTCTAAAACAAAAAAAATTGAACATGCTATTTCTCAAAAAGGCTGCATTATATTTATTTAAAGCTTGTGAACAAAAATGAAGGAAACAAAATTCAGGATATTCCACAAATTTGTATTGATGGAATTCAAATTGCAATCATAATAATCAAGGAATATATTTGTGTGTGTATTTATATTAATATAGTTGGTGGTGGTAATATAGGTCTATAGATTAGAACAATGGAAATATTTTGTGGGATAAATAAAATTTCATTTAAATGAGATTAAAAACTAGTATTCCTTCTTATTAAGTCTACTACAAATGTTAATCTATTAAAATTCTTTGTCATGCATCTGGAATAGTTAACACCAAATTTGACTCACAGGTTATCATTTGATATAAAAGTTTGTTTGTTCAAGGAGACCATAGATCTGCTCATTTTTGAAATATAAGTACACGAGGAAGGATTTCCTAGCAGCTTCACACAGAGGCTAGATTTTTCTTGGTACAGTAGGAGTATTTCTTACAAATATTCTTTCTCCAGCACCAATTCAGAAGGAACAAAATTATGCTTTGGAGATCAAATCATTATTTCATAGGATTAACCAGATAAGATTTAAAACTCTTCCCTTATTGATCTTATAAAATTTAAACATATAAGCAAAAATTATACTACATGCAAAGTACTTTTTTTAAAATTATATTGCAGCCTTTGAAGGCAAATGGATGGCTATGGAAGAAATTATGCTGAGTGAAATCAGCATAACCCAGAGAACCAAAGGTCGCATGTCTTCAGTCATCTGTGGAGGCTGGAGCTAGACCCTGGCCACTGAGAAATGAGGTCTAGTATCATGTTTTTAAATCTGGATAAGGTGTAATGTCATACAACCTAATACATTTTTAGAGATGTTTTGGGAAGGTGAGGGGAGGAATAACGGGAATGGGGGAGGCTCTTGGGGGAAAATCTAATTTTCAGAATCTATATATACATTATATTATATTGTTAGAAGCTTGTGTGATTGTTCAACAAATAAATTTCTGAATAAAAAAATAAAAGAGCAAAGTACTTTTTAATACCTTGTAAAAATACATAAAAATTTTAAAATGAAATTTAAATAATTTTAATATATACAAACTATTGATTAAAGGTAATCCTCTAAACACTGAGAATAGCTTACATATTTGTTGAACCGGAGCAGCAGAAATCATCTAACTCAATCTGATTTTTATAGTCAAAAGTATTTTAATATGTTTTTCATATTGAAGGTCCAAAAGGTTTGACACCTGTAAGTGAGGCATGCTAATAGTGCTTCAATTTTATAGTTCTGCAATTTAGATTAATATGTTGTACACCCAGATTTGTTTTATGTTCAACTTATAGATGAAATTAATTATGCTCCATTTGAGCCTTACTTAAACCTAAGAAGGTTTTTTCCTTTATTTTTAGTACTTTTTTTGGCCAGGAAAATGTAATACTGGGGATTTTGATTCATTATCCTTAATTTACTCCAATTGTTTTTAAAGAGCCATATGATGTTGATGGGGCGATTAGGGATACTTAACAAGCCTTTTAACGCAATTTTCTTAACCCCAGGATTTGGCTTTGATTTGTCTCTCATGTAACATGCTGTTATGGGTAATTGTTTAAAGAACATTTAATAATTTGGGGTTTGTGTGACAATTGTCAAGACAAAAATAAGTACATGAGTAAACTTGATGAATAAATACCCTTGTTACGCTGTGATTTCTTGAGTAACAAGAATTTGGCTTGATTGAGCTTCTAAGATCTCAAGTGGACTTCTTATCTTCCAAAAATTCATTAGAGTAGATGATGCACACAGAGTTTAGCAACTGTCTTCTGCTCCTTTCTAAGCATCTGGATTATGCCCTAGGTCATAAATCTGGCTGTCAACTATTTAAGAGCTTATTGAAAAATCCAAGGATAGGGCACTAAGTCAATTGTATCAATTTAGCTTTCAAATTAAAAAAGAAAAAAAGGGAAAAAACCATTATTTTTAAGACAAGCATGAAATTAAGTTCTTGGCCTTGTGACTAGGCTCAGAAAGCCAGATCTAATGGAAATCAGTTTGCAGTCTAATAAAGTACTGGGTGATCTCAATGATTAGTTTACAATAGGCAGAAGGGACCTAGAAACCTGGTCAAAGAGCTTACATAGAAGTCAGTGATACCGACCTGTGCAGGGACGGACTGAAGAAATGTTATAGAAGAAGTTATAGTTTCTTGTCATGGATTTCTTTCCTCTGAAGTTAAAACTGTCAAAAAATCTTTTTCCTCTTGAAAAAGCATAAGTTACCATACATCATTTGGAAACCATTGAGAGACTTCAGTGGGACAGTTGAAAAGTCCCTTTTGGTTGGTGAAATAGATCTTCTGGAAAGACTGTATCAGCACCAATTACTCTAGGTTTCTCTTGAATGGTAGCAAGGCAGCTGAGCAGGAGAATGATTTATAGAACTATTTAGCACATGTCATGCTGGGTGGGTAGTATCTATGGGATATGTCCATGGAAGAGAAAATAAAATCCATTCTGTAATGAAATATTTGGCTGTAGTTGGCAAAAGATAAATTCTAGAAATGGAGTTCCCCTGAAGAAATTCAGCAAGAAGTGGAGGAAATTGTGTATTCCAGATAATAGTGCCAGGGAGGGACAGAATCTACACTAGCATCTCTAGAGAGCTAGGAAAATGAAATCTACTAGAATTCACTAATTGCCAATTGTTCAAAAACTGAACAAAATAAAAATAAGAACAAAACCCATTGCTTAGCTTGTGGTCTTACCTCCAAGCCTCATCCCAAGCCCCCAAGAAATGAAGTAACTTTTTCACCTTTCCTTATTGTAATATGAAAGTATCACCCTAAATTCTTTAAATCGGCTCACAGAACTATTCAAATTACATAAACAAAATAAGTCTGCATTCAATGCATTTATCTCTCTCTCTCTCTCTCTCTCTCTGTGTGTGTGTGTGTGTGCAGGGTCAGCAATAGAGTTCAGATTTCTTTTGAAATACTATGGGTATTTCTTATAGCTATTTTATCTACTCATATTACACAAAAAAGATAATTCCATTAATCCCAAAATGAGCACCATATTTAGCAGTTAACTCTATTGGTAAATTTGCGCTTTGGTGGGAATTTCAGATATATGGAAGGGCTTATTAGGCATTGCTTTCAAACTTCATGCAGAAAAGAAATTTGTTCTACAAAAAACATAGTTGTGGGTTGGATTAGTGAAAATAGTGAACTAGAGGTCCTGGAGCCAAATTAAATTTCCAGGACAAACTAAACAGCCATGTTTCAGCTGCCAGAGAGCCAAGAGACCAAGGAAACATTAGGTCAAAGCCCTTGTTGAGTGGTGGCAGGTTAAGGTTACTTTTGATAAGAGTACTTCTTTGATAATCCATGTCCCCCCATACATGCAGGATAGTGACTTCAATATAATCACATTAACAAATAAGAAAGCCTTATGTCACATATTCTCAGACTTAAAGTTTCAACAAAAAAAAAATCCTTCATTTTTCTTCTGTCAATATTATTATTCCCTTTTGTCATTTTCAAAAAACACACTGGGAATCCTGTGATGTTCTAATAAAATCAAAATAATCTTTTATGATGCTTATATTAGCTTTTATATTGCCAGCTCTCTCCTTTCTTAAAATGTAGACATATATAGCTTGAAAAGATTTATTGTCAGCCTATTGTACTTGATTTCTTCACAAAGTCTTGTTTCCCATTTTGGGAAATGATGGAATTGCATAAAAGTAAAGTTGTAAAAATAAGTTTTTTAAGGACTAAGATGTATTCTCATTTGTGGACAGTGACTAACTTCCTTTATTTCTTCTGGCATAAATCCAGATCTTAGATGGTAAATTTTAAAGTTTTCTATGTTCTTGTAACAAGGATGCAGATTCTTCATTTTTGCTTGCAAGTATCAGATGGGTGGATAAAAGCAGGGTTAAGAGCTTGACATCTCTGTGTCCATATTGCATCCCTCTCATTTGCTCTGAATCATCTTGGATTCCAGGAATAAGATCTGATCCAATAAACATATTTTGATGAGTTGAAGTTACCTGCCAGGCAATAGCAACTTTTTGATCCTGGAAAAGTTCCCACCTGACCAATCCTGAGAAAATTATGGACCGGACCAAATCTGACTGAGATCACCCACTTTGCCTGCTATGAAAAGTCTCCAGCTATGAAAAATTCCCAACTCTTTCCATAAAACCTCAAACTCAGAGATGAAGACATGGATCCCCTTTTTCCCCCAGTGTATAGACACTGATTAAAGTTCCTTTTATGCTTTTCACCATCACCTTTTCTGTTTGGTTTTTAAGTTAAGTGGCCAAATCTGATTGTTGGTTACCTAAGTCAGGCTTCTAGCCTAGGATTCCAATAACATTCCTGTATTCACAAGAATATAATCTCTGGTGTTACAACTGAGGATGTATTCAAGTAGTCCAAAAAAATTAGAGTTTCTTAGTTACTGATAGAATTTATCTTTAAGCTGAGAAATCTCACATCCCTGAGTCAAAATTGTAAGCCAGACTTTAACATTTTATGATGAAAACCTCTTCACTGAATGGAATTATAATTTTCTAATTAAGATTTCTCTGTTATATTGCCAATAGAGTATTTTAACTGTTTGCTTGATATTATTTTTTAAAATAAGGTTCACTTTAATTCTTGAACAAAATAAAAGATTATTTTCAAATTATTTAATAATTTAATAGCAAATAATATATAAAATAGAGTGAACTAGCTGTCTATATTTTCTAAATAGACTCTCATTTAAAAATCTAGAGACTACAGAACTATAATATATAATATAAAAGAAGAAAATGAAAATTACTCTGAATTTCCCTTCCAGAAGGTAAAAAAAATTTTAAGATTTTTGAAATACTATATTGTTCTTTATTGATTTTTCTCCACATTTAACAAGTTAATATGTTTAGTCCTGGACATAAATGATGTATATATAAAAATGACAATTTGCAGATAAACAATATTAATATCTTAGTTTCTTAATAAAATAAAAATGAAAGAAAATATGCTCAATACATTTTATTGTCCCTTTTCATTACTAAACATGTATTTTTTCTCCTTTGTTTTTTTCACTGTTTAAGCAAATTGCATTTCCCCTTTTTTCCAAAATGAACAATATAAAAATCAGTATTTGATTCATGCATATGTAAACATACATAAATATAATATGTAATATCTAAACATTTACTTCCATGAATATGAATTTTCTTTGTTTTATAATTATGGAATTCCATATATATGTTTGCATTTTGTATTTCTGATTCAACAATAATTTTCAGAACCCATTAATCCTTTTCAATGTTTCCAATATCGAATCTTTGCCCCTTGATTGTATCAGCACTGTTGTTCTCTCATGTCTATTTTTGTGACTCTTATATGTGTAAAACATAGTGTATTATTATTTGGATTTGTATTTCTCTGCCCATGAGGTGAGCATAATTTAATATTTATTAGTAGGATTTTCTCTTCTGACAGTTGCATCATATTTTATATATTGTTTTATTTATCACATTCTTATCAATTTCTGGGAATTCTTTATGTATCATTAATTTTTATTCTTTACTTATCTGCTTTAGAAGTATCCAGATCTGCAGTTTGATCATTGATTTTACTTTTGACATTTAGTAGTTATTCATCTTTAATTTTTCCTAAGCTTGAATATGTCCACATCTTTGGAATGATGTTCAAGGCTTTTTAGCCCGGAATCCATTTCACACGCCTCTTGTTGATTTTGTTTATGGTTACTGATGTTTAGTTGACAGAAAATCATTTCCTTCCTACTATTTACTAAAATGGAAGCATGAGAATCGTCCTTGACCTCATTCTCTAAGCACTTGAGTCCTGATTTGTTGCTCTTCACTCTGGCAGTTTGCTATGTTGAATTCTAAAACATACAAAACCCTGCTGGACTCAAATGTGATTTCTAGCTCACTACCGTTTTTATGAGTTTATATTCTTTCGCTTTTCTTTGGAACAGGCCTCATCTAAACACCACCACACCTAACACTTGATGATTATTTATTTCCGGGAACTATATTTCCAGGACATAAACCGCTACCAGCAGCCTTCCCTACACACACACACACACACACACACACACACACACCCCGCATGCACACTCCATTTTCTTCCCCAAATCCTGCTTCCTTTCTCCTTCCTTCTTCTTTTTTTTGCCTTTTTCTTATAAATAAATTATCACCTATTTGTAACTTTGGAAAAGATTGCATTGCTAAAACAAAGATCAAATAACAAGGTAAGAAAGAGAAGAAATGGATAAGTCATCTTTGTATATATGTATACCCTTGGATGGACACAATCATGTTACGCTCCATATCAGAATAGAGTAAGCAGTTCACGAAGTACTCCGTCTACCTTTCATGACAGGCTCATCAGCCCTCCAGAGAGTGGAATCTTTTCCCTAGGCCTAATTCCCGTTATTGCTGAGTTTTCATCTTTTTTATATTTTTTTATTTTTTAAGGTTGCAGCTATTTCAGTAGCAAGCCAGATATGATCATATTTGGAGCTGCTAGGCAAACTGTTTTTTAAAATCAAACAAAAAAAGAAAAAAGAACATGTCAGAACTCTAAAGTGCATTACTGACTCTGACCATTTAATTGCATTCTCAAAATATATAACTCATATTTGACTCTAGGTGTTGCTGCTCTGAATTGAAACCTTAGGAAGTACAAGCCACCTCAAGGGTTTGCAAATAAGTGAGGACCAAAATGTGAAACTGCTGGGGCTATCTTGCAAGTTATTATTCCAAAATCACACAGGAGGAATGTTAAAGAATGTAAGAGGTGCAAGCAAGTAAACAGAGTATCAGGCCAATGATCTCCAGAAACTCTATCAGTAATAATATTCCAAAGCTAAGAGACTTGAAAGTCCTCTCTAGGAGTAAATAGATACTCATAGCAGTTCAGTGACAGAGTTCTAAATTGGTCCCCCAAATTCCCACCTCTCAAAGTGCAATCTTCCCCTTGAATGTTGAAAGGACTTGCAGATATGTTAGGTTATGCTACATGCAAAAGATGGAATCAACCGACTTTTAAGTAGAACTTAACTTTGTGAGGCCTTTAAATCTGGGCTGGAGGAAAAGAAAGTCAGAGAACTGAAGTGAAAAGACAGTCTCCTGCTGGCCAGGAAGGCAAATGTTCATGTGAACTGAGCCAGGGAAGAACACACAGTCAGGACCTCTCCTTGCTTAGAGTTGCTTCAATCTACAACCAGAAAACAAAGAACAAAACAAGAGGGATGCCATTCTCCAATCTTAAAAGAAGTTCCAGTTGTCAACTATCAGAATGAGATGATAAGAGTACAGCTGGCACCAACATTGCAGTTTTGAGACCCTGTGCAAATGACTCAGCTGAACCATGCCCAGATCCCCAACCAAGGACAGCAAGAAGATAAACGTGAGTTGCTTTAAGCCACTCCGTTTGTGGCAATATTTTATGCAGTAATGCAAAATGAATATGTTTTTGTTTTGTAAAAAAATAAGCAAAAATATGGAAAGCTCTTTAGGGCTGATATTGCTGCAGAGTAGCTAGTTATTAAATAATTTCTGTTATATTCTTGCCTTGTACCCCTTTCCCAGGGCAGCAGTGTACAATAAACATAACAGAAGAAATAACTCTCCACTACTATGGTAAAAAAATATATATAATCATTTATGAACCCTTGCCACTGTCCACTGTCACATATTCTTTGTAATGTTGCCTATGGTGCTGTTTATCAACTGGACAGGCTTCATGACAATGGTCACTAATGGCCACAAAGTAATGAACTGGTCTTTCTTTATTTTTCTGCTTCCTCTATTTTGTTCCTAAAAGGTCAAGGACTTTGATATTTTCTTCTAAACTGTATTAGTTTTCTAGGACTTCCATGCACATCATCACAAATGGGTTGACTTAAAACAAAAAAAAATTTATTGTCTCATAGTTCAGGGGTCCCCAAAATCCAGGTGTCAGCAAAGTCAGTTCCTTCTGAAAGCTCTAAGGCAGAAACCATCCCAGCTGCTCTCCCAGTTTCTGGTGGTTGCTGGCAATCACAGTCATTCCTTGGGGTTTAGATTCTCCCTTCAGTGTGCCTCCATCAACATATTGTCCATTGTGTTCCTCTCATTAGGACACACAGTGGATTCAGGACTCACTGCAATTCAGTATGAACTTTGCTTGATTCGTGCCTTAGTTACATTTGTGAAGAGCCTTTCGACACAAAGCCATAAAGGCAGGATTCAACCCGCTACCTGTGGTGACATCTGTTGAGCAAAGCAGTCTATTGGACACATATTTTTTGCTTAATTAATATGCAAAAATTTTATAATTGAATAACAAGAGCAATTATATAATTGTTTAATAATAATTTGTCATGTAATTGAAGAGGTATTAGACACATAAAAGTGATAAGAGATAAGGGGCACCAGGTTAATTATAAAGCAATTTGCATTTAATTCCATCACCAAATTTCAGATTTGTAGCAAACCTCTTAACTCTGTATTTCAGTTTTATCAATTATGAACCAAATGGAGTATGCTTAAGGATCTCAAATATGCTTTCCAGTTCTAATATTCTGTGGTTTTATTAATCATGATTTCACCCACTCTATTATTTTGTAACAGTAAAATGGTACACAAACCAGTTAGGAGATAAATATATTATCTAATCTTTCTGTTTGTATTAAAATGAAGAGGAAGATAGCTAGCTTTCCCCCAAGAACAGCATTTATATACTTATACAATGTTAGGTTGAAGCAATCTTTCACAGTTAGCATAATGTTTGGTCAGCTATTTCCTGGCTGTTGCTAAAAGATCTAACAAGAACTATTTTAGGAGGAAAAGTTTATTTGGGGACTCATGTTTTCTGAGGTCTCAGTCTATAGACATTCAGCTCCATTCCTCAGGGGCCTGAAGCTGAAGCTGATAATCATGGCAGAAGAGTGTGGCAGAGAGAAAAACAGGATGATCGGAAAGCAGAGAGTTCCACTCATCAGATACAAAGCATATACCAGAAAGGCATCCAGCCAATGACCCACCTCTTCCAGCCACACCCGACCAGCCTACAGTTATCACCCAATGAATCCTTTTCAGATGATTAATTCACTGATTGAGTTAAGGTTAAGGCTCTCACCACCCAGTTATTTCACCTCACCTCTCAGCCTTTTGCATTGTCTCACATATTGAGGTTTTGGAATGTGTTGTCATTCCAAACCATAACCCACACTGTGTAGAGGAAAAGACCATACAAGAAGAATGTGGGTGGTTCACACCTGTGATCCCACAGGCTCGTGAGCCTGAAGCAGGAGGATTGCAAGTTCAAAGTCAGCTTCAGTAACTTAGCAAGGCCCTAAGCAACTTAGCAAAACTCTATCTCAAAATTAAAAAAAAATTAAAAAGGCGGGGGAGCCGGGGATGTGGCTTATTTTTAAAGAGCCCTTGGGTGCAATACCTGGTATCAAAAAAAATTAATAAATAAAGACGAAGAATTAGGAGAAGAAGGCATTGGTTTTTTGGTCAGTGCCTTGCGACTGGAAATTAAATTCCCTAGAATTTCACTTTTTTCATATATATTTATTGTCAATACAGAGTTAGAAAATTTTAAAAAATTAATAGTTTGAAATAAGTGTATGGTGCTCATGATACTTTTGGGATAGTTATGAAAGATAAACATCTTGTTTTAGTCAGCTTTTTCACTGTTGTGACTGAAAAACCTCAGAAGAATAATTTTAGAGGAGGAAAAGTTCAATTTGGGGTTCGTGGTTGCGCAGGTCTCAATTCAGAGACAGCTGGCTCCATTCCTCAGGGCTCCAGGTGAGGTAGAACACCAGGGCAGACAAGCGAGGCAGAGGGAAGCAGGTCACATGATGATCAGGAAGCAGAGATAGACTAAGCTCCCCTCAGCAAGTAAGCACCCCAAAAGCACATCCCCAGTGACTGACCCCCTCACCCACATCCTTCACTTAGCACAGCTAATTCCTATCGGGAGGTTAATTCACTGACTGGGTCCGATGCTCTCCCATCCCAATCATTTCACCTCCAAGCCTCCTGCACTGTCTCACGCATGAGCTTTTGGGAGACACCTCACAACCAAACCATAACACTAACAAAAGCCGTGCTGTGTCAATTTACCCCGATTTCTAAAATAGAGAATATTAAGACTTTACTAAGATTATGGCATAGGAATAAAACAACCTTCGCTGAAACTATTTTTTATCTCTTCTCTCTCTACCTCAAGCCAAAATAAAATAAAATAAGTCTATTTTTGGCAAATATCATAGGCTTCACCTGCCTAGCAATCTTTGTTTTTTTCATTTGTCCTCAAACCTTTAACAACTTCCTCTGCTTTCTCAATTATCTTTTTCTGTTTCAGTGAGAAAATAGAACTCATGAAAGGTAGCATCTGCATGTGTTCAGAAAACATCCCTTTGCTTCTGTCAGCCCTCCTGCCAGCAGGACCCTGCCAGGTGAGTCACCACCTGAAGCAGCCCTCCCCAGCACACAGGTCCTCATTCCATGCCCTCAAGGACATGCCAGTCATCCTCCCTTCGCCCTCCTGAATCATCCATTTGCATTTCCTTTTAGCATTCAAGCATGTTTTTTCTTCCATCTTAAAAAAAAAAGAGAACTTCTAAATAACAAGTATCTTGACCCCACAACCTCCTCCAATGATTTCCCTATTTCTCTGTTCCATTCTCAGCAAAACTTGAAAGTTCTTCTTCCCTCATTCAGTCTTGAACTAACTGCAATCACACTTTTCTTTCAAACCCTTCCCTGTCATTCTTTTCAAGGCCTCTGTGACCCGAGTCTTGTTAAATCCAGCTGTTGGTTTTGACCTCTCTGCGCCTTTGAGATAGTCTCAGCCCCTCCTCAAAGCTCTTCCTTCTTGAAGGCTTCAGAGCAAGGCTTTTCCTTGCTCCTTGCTTCTCTGCCACCCCAGCTGCTCTTTTGATTTCTGTTCCTGAATCCTTCTTATATCCCTGACTTCTGAGCTCATTGTTTCTGTCTTCACCTTTCTGTTTATTATCTCTACATCTTTTCCCTGTCTCCTTTTTCTCTGTAGGAAAGTTAATTTAATTTTCTATCATAAATTTCTAGACGTCTATCTCCACTAAAGCCCAGACTGAAATACCCAGTCTCTTTACTGTTCGTTGACTGGGGTGGCCCCACGACGTAAAATATCCAAACATGAACCACTGATCCCTTCTACCTCCTCTGCAGCACTGAATGGAGCCAAAAATATCTCTTGCGCAGACAATGACAAAAACTACCCAACATGTCTATGTCTGTCTCCTCCCCATCCCTGTCTCTTCCACATAGCAGCCTCAAAGAGTCTTTTGTGCAGTGACTCAGATCACCCTTTGAGAATAAGAGGAAGGACAAAGTCTTATGCATCACAACCTGGTCCTGTCCTGGCTGCATGCCTAATGTCATCACCTGGTCACTCCCCTCCTATTTGTACCCTGGTTCCTGTCTGTTCCTTGACCACCGCATAGTTTTCCCTGCGTTTAGACCGTTAGAATTTCAGTTTTGTTTCTTTTGAAATGTTCTCCGCTCAGCTCCCTCATATATCTGCTCAATTGTACTTGATTATGGAGGCCTTTTCTGAAATCTCATACGCGAGGCTCCTAAGCCCCTCACTCTTGTTTTCCTTAATCTTGATCCATTCTCCACCACACTTTCTCCGATGTCTTCTTCCTATATTTGTTGAATTGATGATTAATCGATTTCTCCACCTTTGAACCTGAGTTGCAGAGGGACAATTCTTTGTCTGTTTTCTTCCTTGTAGTATGAATTGCTAGCTCAGAACCTGGCCTATTGTAGGTGCTCAACAAGTACTTAATAAAGAAGTAAATTGCACAGATACCAGCAAATAAATGTTATAAACTCTGCAATCTGATCTCAAAATGTATTTTGCTTTATAATAAATATCATGCTGCTTTGCATTTCATATTCCTTTGGTGAGCTTAATAAGCAATCCCTTAGGAATACTGTGAAAGAGTGAAGAGATTTTATAGCTGAACCAAAATGACCTTTTCTTCGTGCCAAACTTTAGAGGGTAAAGCAAGCAGCATCTTGTTAACTTCTGCCCAATTATTTTCTAAAATATACCTTCCAAATGAAACAGTCAGCACAGACGGGAGATAAATGCAATAGACTTAGCCGAACTTAGCAAAGTAAATTTAGAAAAGAATGATCAACAAACAAGGTAAAACCAGTTAGCTGGATAAGGCTGCTTGATCTGTTGGAGAGAGAATTAGCTTTGATGACAGATCTGGATTCAAATCTCATCACTGCCACCTAATAACAATGGTTCTTAAAATTATTCTTTAGTCTTCCTTAATCCCATTGTCTTCGTTTGTAGGGCTCTTTCCTGATATAAATGAGGTGGTTAAAGCATGCCAGCTTGTCTGTATGTTTTTAATAATATCTACTTTCAGCCTTTCACTTACTCAAAAGAAAATATGTCTGACCTCTGTCTATACTGATGGCTCATTTTAATATCTGACCAAAATGAAATGCTCTGACATGAATTTATTTCTCTCCCTTTTAAGGGCTCTTTCAAAAGCTCTCTCTTTTAAAATGTAGATAATATTGTCCTACTATGTATAATCCATGCAAATGCCATTTCAAAACTTTAAAAATTGGTTAATTTTCAAAGGAATAATTTAATTATAAGTAATAAAGTCATTTAAAAAATGTCTAGTCCATTTCCATAACTAATAAATATGTACCAATATATGTGTCAAGAAATGGAAATACCAAGGCATTTATTATAATGAAATACTTTCCAGGATAACATACAGTAGGATAATAAATCTAATAGATTACTAACAGCATAGAGTTCTTTAAAATTGCTACTCTTTTCTAAAGTTTTCTTAGCAATGTAGGCAGACTTCATTTTGCAGAACATAGTACTCACAGAGCCTCAGAACTATGCCTCACTTAGGTAGTTCTGATATAAAGAGAGAATTTGTCGGCATGGTCTGTGCAAACTGGACTGCCTGCCCTACAGTCTGGTGGTGAAGACTACAGATTCTGTGCCCAAACTGCCTCAGCTTCCATACATCGTCTTCATTGATTAGCTACATAGCCCCACGCAACTTACATACTCTTCTCTCAGTTCATTCAAGTATAAAGTGAGAGTAGTAATAATAGTGCGTACCACATGCATAGTTGTGAAATTTAAATGAACTAGTAAAGTAAATGCTTTAGAACACAACCTGGCACTTTATAACATAAATGTTAGCAATTTCTTTCAACTTTACTATGTGTGGTCCCAATTGTCTGTTGAGAAAACTGGGTTGATGTATAAATTGAATATTAAAAAATATCACCACATTCTTTGCTTTAACAAAGCAATTCTGGCAATTGTCCTCTAGCAATAGAAGACTCAATAAAAGGTACTACATACTCATACTTGATTTCAGTTTCTTAAGATTACTTCCATATCAACATAAAAGGCTCTGGGACTGAGAAGAGGCATAACATCAAGTCAGAAAGATATGGTGGAGGGAAACAGCTTGAGATATGACAACCAAGAAGCAGAGAGACAGCTTTGTTCACCTAGGACAAATATTAAGCAGAAAGGCATACCCACTATTACATACTTCCTCCAGCTATACCCTTCCTGCCTACATTTACTGCCCAGTCAATGCATATCAGTAGATTAATCCACCAATTAGGTCATACCACTCATAATTGAACCATTCCACCTCTGAAAAGCCTTGTGTTTTCTCACACAGACATTTGAAGAACACCTCACGTCTAAGCCATAACACATACCTAGGAGTGGGATTGCTAATAAACATGTGTTTAACTTTGTAGGAAACTACCAAACTGCTTCCTACTTTGAGATACTTTTAATTTGTCCCAAATCAATGAATTTTGATTTTCCCATTAATTACAAATTTGATGGTAAAGACAAAGTAAGCCACTGAAAATTTTTAGTTTTCATTTTTTTAGAGAGAGAGAGAGAAAAAAAAAAGAGAAAGAATCAATTTCTTATTTAGTTTTTCATGTGGCTTTTGTTGCTCGACACTTTGTTGTGTACGTGGTGCTGGGGTTCAAATCTGCATCCTTGTGCATGCCAGGGAAGCTTTGTAACCACAGAACCACCACTCCAGACCCAGTTTTCATTATTTTTAAAAGAAAACATCCCTCAACAAATTGCAAGAGAAAATTCTACATTAGTCATGTAATAAAATCCTTTTTACATAATTAAAATTATTTTCCTTCCTAATGCCATATATTTAAAGGAAATCTGTTTTATTTTTATGCTTTTGAATTTTTGATTTTCACTAGATTGTTCTTTCCTACCTTATATTGACATTATAGATAACATTCAGCAATCAGAAAATACTTTCTTTATAAATGACAGAATTTGTCTAACACTCACTTTTCCCATTAGCTAACTCAGGACTCTCTCTCCTTTACTAGGAATCCTGACATAAGGGTTGCACATAGATTGCTACAAGTTTTACATAGAAAAATGTATATAGCACTCCGTCTGTAGTGAAGATTTCTGTTTCACAGGGCTGCTCTTGGTTCTTGCAGTAAGGCACTCCCTCCACAAAGATGAATTATATTACAGAGGCAGCAGTACATTTGATGTAGTTGTCACATTCTCCAGTGTTAACTGGACCCTGCCCCACAGCAGACAAAAGTCCACTTTAAGACTTATAAGAACATATTTGAAAAAATTAAGGACATGTCATTAAATAAAATGATAAAAACCGAAGCTAATTATTTTTCACAGTAAAAATTATATTTTTCATAAGCTTTTATAGCCAGATGTATCCTAGTTATATTATTCCATTATCATATTTTTTTCATTAAGCTAATCAATAAGTCTTATATAGTCCACTGGAGTAGTAGGAGATAACAGTAGTAAATATACAAATCCTTTACACAGTTGATAATAAAATAATATAAACAAATTATAATGATTGGAGTTTATATACCATTTTATTTAATTCTTATACCTGTTCTTAAAATATGGAAAGTAAGTACTTCAGGCAAGCCCCATTATGGTGCTGAGAGAGAATAACCTGTCAGGTAAATAGAGAGGTCTGACGCCTGTCCAATAATGGTTTGGGAAATTTAGACTATATAAATCGATTCTTATTGAAAACTTCTCCAACTTTCCCCCCAAATGGATCATGCCATAAATATCTCAGTAAATAATTTATAATTAAATATAATTTCAAAATTTCAATTTTTCATATCTTTTTTAAAGAGGGGGAGCGAGTGACACAAAGTTAATTTTTTTCCTTCTGGTTTTTAGTTTTCCCTTAGTTATTTGTGTATGTGGTACTGGGGATCAAACCTGGTTCCTTGCACATGTCAGGCAAGAGCTCTACCAACAACAGTCCACTTCTCCAGTCCTCATTTATGCATGCCTTAAAGTGATATTGCAAACCTATAATTCACCTCGAAAAATTATTTATTCATTGCCTTGTGCTAGCATCCACTTTGCTTTGCAAAGATGATACTTCACCATTTTCTAACTATACTTTTTATTTAAATGTGCTTCAGAATTCAGACCTCCTTCTTCTCTCTCTCTCTCTCTCTTTCTCTCTCTCTTTTTTTAGACTTTAGTAGAACACTGCATGAACATACAATGCACCTTGGCAGAATTTTTTTAGCAGCACCTGCAACAACCACATTAAAATACCTGCCAAAAATTTTAAATACACAAGTAGCATGAACAGAGACTATAAATATATAAATTCACACCATTTCTTTTTTTGCCAAATTATTTCAGATTAGATATTATTGTCACCATGAACAATGCTTCTGATTTTCAGAGCTTCTAGAGGTTTGAATTTTCAGATGAGGAATTATGATCCTCATTACCTTCTGTGATTAAAGTTTTCTTGTTTAAATAGTAGCCCACGATGTGGAGTAGGGAGAGAAAACTGCTAACTACCTTGTCATTTGTCTTGCATTCCAAGCTCTCAATGTAAACCATATAATCACAAATTACCAACTTAGTGCCAGAACGTCTCCTATTCTCTCACCTGTTTCCCTGACCTCTATAAAATATCTTTCCACAGGAACTGATAATTGACCTCAGTCTGCTGTTTTATTAAACAGCTACTACATGTTCTGTACCATACAAAACCTTGTTCAGTTGTGATAGTGGGGTGCAGTTTTGCATTTTATTTCAAACATTCACCTTCTGTCACTGCTCTCAGGTCAAAAATAACATCAGCAGAACATGTTATTAAATAGTAGAACTTATAAGATATTCAATTAATATGTGAACGATGCACTGTTTCAGTGAAGATAAGCATTAATGCCAAGTGGAATCATTCCGTAAGTTTTAGTTGAAAATAAAGCTTCCATAGGTTCTTACTAGCTATTAATTAAGGAAGAGAGGCAGAAAGGTCATCAACTATGTTAATGAGCATGAAGGAAGGAAGAAAACCATTGAGCGACTGTTCTATATTAGGCAATGTTTTGTATTTGTAAATTCATTATCACTTTAGAACTTACATAAGGGTAATATAAAGAGGATAAAATATGTGCTGGTGAAAAGGTGTGTGTAAAAATCTATACACAGAGTTACATGAGGCCACAGGTTCAAAACCAGCACCACATACACCATGTAGTGTGGGAGCAACGAAAGCCACATTTTATACTGTTATGGCCAATTCATGAGACGCCCAAACAAACCACCACAGAGCCTGGCGTCTGCTGCAATCACATAGGGGCTTACTGAGTACAAGCTCTAGCTCAGTCCACTGTCCAGCACTCTGATGCAGCGGGTGGAGGAGAGCGGCCCTGAGACTCAGAGAGTCAGGGTTTATATAGGAAAATTCTGCAAGCTGGGAGTTACAAGTCTTGGCGTTAGAGGATTGGGTGAAGGCAGATGGGAGACTGTGACCTTTGCTGTTGTTGTCTATGGGCCTATGGGTTTTTGTGTTTTTACCACAAGGACATCTGGACCCCATAGGTAGTTGTTTGTCAAGGTTTTCTTTTGGTTCTGGCAGTGGGTTTACATTCTTAAGTTGTTTTTATAGCCTTGTGGTGTCTCCAGTAGAGGCAGTTTTAGGTCATGCTGCTCTCTGTGTGAGTGCTCTGGACAAGATGGAGTTTGTCCGGTTCTCACATTAACCCTATCCTCATGTTCCCCTGTCTTGTTACTTAGAGGTCCCAATCATGGGCCTCATCAGGGCCCTTTCAGGAAAGATGACCATCAGTTAATTTTTTTCCTCATTGACCCACATTATTCTGCCTACACTGACTGCCTAACTTTTTCTGCTTCACAGCCCCTGTTTTGTTTAGGGAAACCCAAACTGCTTTGGGGGTTCGGGTGATAACCAATCTGATTACTTCTGGCTGAAAATAGGGGCATCGTGGGGCAAGCAGTTTTGGGTCTTCCCCTGGGAATGTTTGGGTTGAATAAGGAGTCTGTGGTAGAGATCATCTGGAATGCTCGTGGTTGGCTCCATCTTCATCACAACTGGGAGTTCAACAGATTCTAAGTTTCAGTGGATCTGCTGAACTAAGATATCACAAAGTTAATGTCAGAATGAAAATTAGCATTGAGTTTAAGAGAGGAAAAACCAGGTCTGTTATTTGGCTCCTCAAAGAAATATGTATTGTAATTGAAAGTCAATTACTCCCTTAAGGGGTAGGACACTCTTTGGACTATTCTGTCCCATCTATAACTTAATTGGAGAGTCAAGTTTCTAGTTATAGGCCCTCCAGACACTCTTTGCACTGTCATAGTATTTGGAGGGGAATACAGAGTAAGGGACAAGTAAAAAGGCTAGCATCAGTGTCCATGAGGAAACTGATCTTTTGGCTTCCCATGGAGAAGCATTTCTGGGGTTCATGCATGGTAATAGGAGTCACAGAGCCATAGGAGTCACAGAGCCAAAAAGGCCGACCTCAGCCCTGTCAGGCCTGTGTGGGGAACTTTGGACCTGAGGGCCTGTGCCCCTGGGGGCATTTATTCCTCCAGCGATTATTGACAGATAGGATAGGGCCTTGGTGGTGGTCACTTGGTGCAGGCCTGTGGGCACTCCTGCAGGTAATGTCCCCCTTTTTCACAATGGACATAAGTCCTTTTCATGGCTTGAGGTCCATTCCGTTTCTCTCCTATACTATCCTGGAAGTTTACTCCTTGTAGGGTCATAGCCAGCCAGTGCCTCAGTTTTTTTCAGTCTCTATGTTCCCTTGCTTTCCACTCCTCCTGACCATTATTACAAAAGACAGAGGTTGCAAGCTAGGAGATGTTATCTAAAGACTGATCAGGGCCATGTGCCAATTATTGTAATTTCCTCTGAGTGTCTGGGGCCATCTGAGTGATAAATTTGTCCCTTGAAATTATGTGGCCCTCTGGACTCAGGGTCCATGATGATGTGTTTTCTCAATGCCTCCCTGAGTTTTTCCAGAAAGGCTGTAGGGTTTTCCTGAGTCTATATAAGTATTTAGTTAACACACAGCCTTATGTCTCAAACATGAATCAAATAAACATTAAAAGGGCTCCTTATTATTTACAAAAATACAGTTAAATTTTTATCCCAGTGTAAAGTCAGGTTACTCTAATCCAATTATAAAAATATTAAATGACATAAATAAATACATACTTAAATTTGTTGTTTCCATATAAATCTGAAAGAGACCATTGTTACAAACAACTTTAGTTTGGAAATATCAGCTTGATAAAATGCTGCCCTAAATTTTACACCTTAAAGAATTTTTATACTTGAAAGACATGAATAAATCTAATACACAACAAAGCCAGTATTAATTATATAGATGTCCTTATATTAACTAAATTTAACCTTTAAATACAGAGAAATCATTTGATCTATTTACAATCTTTTCCAATTTGTATTTCTACTGATAAATATATTCCACATAATAAACATTGACTTGAACCAATCACCATTATAAACCTTCAATAACGTGGGGTTTTTAGTCTTTTTTTCCCTTTTGAAGTCTATGATTTTATTTTAACAGAAACATTTTGCAGTTAAGATCCACAACTCTTTTTTTCCACTTTATGAATAAATCTACCACAATGGATCTAATATGGTCAACTTCTGTAAACTTTTCAACACACTTGTTATTTGTAGGTATTATAAACCAAGGCAAATAAAATTCACATCCCCTCAAGCCTTCTACAACTTACTATACACCCTCAAGTAGAGCTTCTCTATCTCCTTTCATCCTCTGGCACAACCAGATATTTTTACTTTAAGACAACACTACTCTCTTTCTCCCTCTGTTTTCAACACACAAGCTTCTGAGATTTACTTTCCACAAACCTTCTGCAACTTACTTAGACACTATATTTCTTTCCTGCTTGTTGACCCTTTCATAAATCTGCACTCTGATACAATCCTCATGAAACTTCCAATGTTCCCAATTACTTTAAGGGGAGAAATACTATGGTTCATATTATTTAAGTCAAAAAAGTTAAAAAATAGAAAATGAAATTGCCAAGTGGAAACAGTAACAGTGATTAAAGACTGATTTATAAATGCAATCCAGTAATGATAGAGCTTCTATGAATTTAAAACAAATGTAAGCCATCCCAGTTGCTGATTTTTCTGGGCCACTCAGATCTGTAAAGAGTTACAAATTTACCTTTTTGGACCTCTACGCTGTTGTTGCAAGCCGAACAGAGATCTAGAGCTGGGGAGGGGATCTGTCCCATCTCGTCCCTCACAGTCAGATCAAGAGTCAGAAGAGTAATTACAGACACAACGAGTAAAACAAACACAAACCTCACTTAGACAAGGAACACCTTAAAAACAGCGACGGTTTGGTTTTCAGATGAGGGAGCGACCCTTGGTTTTGCCCAGAAGAGCCAGAATCAATAAAACCAAACATTTCCAGATTCGAGACTCCCCCATCTCAATTAAGGGGCTTGCGGCCCCCTCACAGACAGGATCTGGAACATCTTCCAGTTCCCTGTGACCTTGGTCCTCCAGCTCATCTGCCATGACCAACTTTGTCACGCAGACTTTACAGACACCGCGGGCCACATAAAAGGAAAGTAAAGACAGACAGACAAGGACACTACAGAGAAAGAGATTTACTGACAGGCAAAAAGAAGAAAGTCCTCGGGGCCAGGGGTCTGGGTCTTAGGGATCACCAGACGAGCCCCCAAATGTTATGCCTGATCCATGAGACCGCAAAACAAACCACCACAGAGCCCGGCGTCCGCTGCAATCACATAGGGGGTTATTGATTATTGAGTACAAGCTCGAGCTCGCTCCACCGTCCAGCACTCCCACGCAGCAGGTGAAGGAGAGCGGTCCGAGACTCAGAGAGTCAGGGTTTATAAAGGAAAATTCTGCAAGCGGGAGTTACAAGCCTTGGCGTTACAGGATTGGGTGAAGGCAGGTGGGAGACTGTGACCTTTGCTGTTGTTGGCTGCAGGCCTAGGGGTTTTTGTGTTTTTACATCTGGACCCTATAGGTAGTTGTTTGTCAAGGTTTTCTTTTGGCTCCGGCCATGGGTTTACATTCTTAAGTTGTTTTATAGCCTTGTAGTGTCTCCCAATAGAGGCAGTTTTAGGTCATGCTGCTCTCTGTGTGAGTGCTCTGGACAAGATGGAGTTTGTCCGGTTCTCACATTAACCCCATCCTCACAAAACTAAATAAAATTGAATCTCTCTTTCTCTGTCAATATCCCTCTCTCTCTCTTTAAAAAGTTGATACATATTGAAGTGCATAGAATGTAACAAATAATGAATATGAAACTAGTGATGAGTTCTTCCGGCATCTCTGCAAGCTATTTAGCAGTACTTTAAAACAAAATTCCTTGATGGGTTAAGTCAAGCGCAGACAACTTTTAGCAAAATTAAAAAAAAATAAAAGTAGGCATTCCCTTAAACATGTTTGTATATGAAGAAACCTCTGTCTTACAGAGATGTCCTAATCCCTGGGACTTGCAGATATGTTGTGCTATGTGGAAAAAGGAATTTAATAAATATATTTTAGGTTGTGTGTCTTAAAATAGAGAAATCAGACTATATTTCTTTTTTCCAGTGAGTTTAATCTAATCAAGACAGCCGTTAAAATTAGAGGTGTTTCTCTGGCTACATACAGTCGGATACACATGGCAGAAAAAGAAGTCAGAAAGGGGAGATAGAAGGGCAGAGCAGAGGGATGCAGGAGAAAAATGTAACTTAGAATCCTGCCTCTGAAGACTAAGGGAATCATGAGCCAGGAAATGTAGGAGGTCTCTAGAAAATAAGGACCCCTAGCCAAAATTAGAAAGGACACAAAAACCTCATTCCTTCCACTCTCTGGAGACCCATTCTGCCACTACCAGAACAAGTAGATTCTCCCCACAAGTGATCAGCAATCTTGGTTTCTGTCTTTTGAGTCCCAGATTAGAATGATCTGCCAAGCCCTATCAAAATGCTATGTAAGCACAGAAACTTACAGAATTGGGAGATAAGAACTTTATATTGTTTTAAACATCCCAGAGAATGACCATTTGTTATGGCTGCAAAAGAAAATTAACAAAATATTGAAGTAAGCAGACAGACACATAACCAGGTATATGAATTCACTTACTGGGGTGACCTTTAATAGGCCCTGTGGTGTTTTTTGTTTATTTTTAACATTTTGCCATTTGCCCGTGTAGGCACTCTTTTCCTACAGAAGACCTAGGTATTTTTCAGTGTAAAGCAATTTTTTATTGCCTTGACAAAAGTTGAAAATTCTGCCACAAATTTAATAATTTTCTATTTCATGTGTTAAACATTGAGAGATTTTCAAAGACTTAATTCATTTTCAAAATCATGTTTCCTTTTTAATCTCCTGGACAAAAAGTTATCTACTTTAATTACAGAAATCACCCCCAGATGTTGACATTGGATGATAACATATATCATAAGCTTCTTCATTGTGCTTAGAATCATTTTTCATTATAGTTGTAATAATGCTCACACCTTCATTAACTCTAGTTAGCAGCATAAATTATGCTGGATACTAGTCTCACATATTTTAATTTTTTATGCCATTTTATCAAACCAATAAGACTCATAGCTAAAATATAATAAATGTATAATAAATAATAAATGTATAATAGAAAATATATTTATTCCACAAAATCATGTTGCTAATATCAGGTTCACAAGAGGAGGATCCAGAGCTCATTCATCAGCACCCCAGGTGCCTGACAGTATGTCCTCATCATCAAATCTCATAGTGCAGAACATTTGCATTAAAAAATATCTACAAAATGTCTTTGTTTTTTAGCCAATCATAATGCAGAATTCTTCACTTATTCACAGTTTTGCTTCCTATGGTTTCAGTTAACCATGGTCAATTATGTTCTACAGTATGACATGGAAAATTCCAGAAAAATATCATACGTTATAAATTGTGCTCTATTCTTAGTAGCTTGATGAAATCTCATGCCATCCTTCTCTGTGCATCCCAGAGGACGAACTCAGGATGCTTTAGTAATTAACTTACGTTTACTACCAGCCCTTTAGTCTGTTGGTAGCTATGGGAATGATGAGACTGCGGTGCTTCTTGTAATGTCAACGGTGTTTGTTTAAAGTCTTCTTAATATTAATAAATTCTATATGGATTCTAGCAATGCAGTAAAGGTTCGATCCGGACCAAGCTAACGAATGGTTGTGGTTATACTACACTAGAAAAGCCATAAAATCTTTCCAAGTGGCAATCTGTCCATCCCTGTCAACAAGAATGTAGAGTAGGTTGTCTCTCTGAGACTATCCGTAATTATGACTCAAGATGAATAAAGGAGAAGTTAAAGTAGCTTTACAAACCAGGATTTTGTGTTAAATGTCTGTTCTAGATAGATTGCTATGTGACCTTGAAAAATGATCCTGTACAAATGCAAACATATATTGGACTCTAAATATTGTCTTTTACTGCCCTTGTTATCATTTATGCATGATATCCAGAATGGAAGACTCTGAAGGTGAGCAACCTTGCACCAAATATTTGAATAAAAAATAAACAGCATCATACTTGCATTTTGGGTTTAGGTTGTATAAATAGTCAGAATCTCATGGTTTTCATTGACATTTTTGCATTTATAAAATGTATTATGGAACTTAGACTGTCATTATAATATTCAATTCAATAAAAGACAATTGGCAAAATGTCTATGTCCCTTAGATTTTTTTGGAGCAAGGCAAGAGATGAGTCATTTCTTTACAAGACTGTATCTTTTGAGAGTTCTATATTTCAAATTGTTAGTCAATACTTTCAAACTAATTTTGATATGTTTTGACTTTTTACCATTTGGTAATTTATTGGTAATCAACATTACTTTTTATTCTTTTAAATAACATTTTAAAATTATATAATTTTTTATTGGGTCTTTTTTAAAACTGTTATTGAGAAGGTGAAGATTTCTGGAAAGAAATATTTACATTTTTAAAAATATCTTATTGAGGTAGAATTCATAAACCAAAATGGGCATATGTTTACATTGTACAGCTGGTAAGAATTCACCTATCCATATATTTGTGAACCCATCACAACAGTCAAGAAAATGAACAAATCCCTTAAACCTCAAATTTTTCCCATGCTCCTTTATTCTTTCTCCTCCCAAGACCACTTTCTTGTATGCCCACAAACTTCTCTTTACCCACTAGTGTATGTTAATTTTTTGGCTCTATAGGTTAATTTGCATTTTCCAGAATTTTACATGGTAGAAAATATAACAGCACGTGTTCCTTTTGGCTTCGATCACTCAGTATAAACATTTAGAGATATGTATGCTATTTTGCAACTATCAGTAGCTGATCACCACTTTTCATCTCTAGGCAGTATTTGATTGTATACTGTTGATATATATTTGAGTTTTTTTCTGGCTTTGAAATATGTTATACATTAACTTGTGTCCTTCCTAATTCTTAGGCCAGAATCCCTAAACCCCAGCATTTCAGAATGTGAATTTATTTGGAAATAGAGTCATTGTGAAAGTAATTAATTAAGGTAAAATGAGGTCATAGTGGAGGAAATGGCCACTAACCCAATGTCACTATTGTTCTTATAAAAGGACACACGTATGTAGGGCAGACAATGTAAGGTGCAGAAAGGAAAGCTACCAGCCAAGGAATTCCAACATTTCATTCTATCTACAGATAAAGGCTCTTTTCTTGCTTTCTGTTCTAGATGCTCTTGATCTACCTGACCGTGTATCTACCATTGATTATCTATCTTCCACAGATCCTCTATCTAGAAAATGATGCATTTATTTTTGCCTTATTAAACTTGTTAGAATCTCTAAGTCAGAGTTTATCAAAAGTAGTGAGAATGTTCATACTTGTTTTGTTCCTGATCTTAAGGGGGAATACTTTCAACATTAAATGTGATTTTGCTGTAGTTGTTTTTGCCAGGTGAAGAAATTGGAGAGGATGCTTTTGCAGAAGTGCTTGTGACACGTTGTCAAAGGGTTGCCTGTGGCTATAGAGATGATCATGTGTTTTCTCGATTTTTTTTTAAAAGAGAGAGGACAGTGAAAGAAAGAGAAGCAATTATATTTAGTTTTTCACCTGGTTTTCGTTACTCCTCGTTATGTATGTGGTGCTGGGGTGTGAACTCGGGTCCTTGAGCATGCCAGGAAGTGCCGAAAACGCTGAGACACCGTTCGAGCCCCAACTTTTCTCTTTTTTAAAATTTTCTAATTTTTAAAGTATGGGTGCAATTCGTTGAGGAGTTTAAGAATGCCATATACATCTTTCCTCTTTCTGTAAAATCACATTTAATCATGGTGTATTAGGTTTTTGTACAGTGGTGGATTCAGTTTGCACAACTTCTTAAGTGTGTTTTTAAATCTGTGTTTATGTGGAATATTAGTCCGTAATTTTCTCTCTTTGCATGTTTATGGTTTTGATATCAGATAATATCCTTACACAGTCAGTTGGAATGTATTTCCTTCCATTTTGAAAGATATCATGTAGGATTGGTTTTTATATCGAACTTACTTTTATATAGAACTCAAGTGAAAAACAGAGACTAGACATTTCCTTTGTGGAAAGGACTTTACAAACAAATTTTATTTACTTTGATTAATAGGGGGATATTATTTTATTTATTGTGTCCTAGATAGGCTTTGATAATATTTCATTTTTCAAAAAATTTGTTCTTTTCCTGTAAGTGATCAAATTATTCATCCTAATGCTTTTAATACTACTTTATTGTCCTTTAAATATCTGTTTGATCTCTGGTGATGTCAATGCTATCACTCTTGATATTGGTAATTTTTATCTTTCTTTTTTTCCTTTTTTGAACTGTCTGACTAAAGGTTCATGGATTCCATGGATTTACTCAATTAACTATGGGTTTCTGTGATTTACCCTATTTTTTTCTGTTGTTTTTTAAAATTTCTGCTCAGATATTTACAGTGTTTCTTTCCTTTTAAATTAGTAAGATTTAATTCCCATTCTTCATCTTGTTTATTAAAGTCTTAAAGTGTGTTCTCTTCAATTTGAGATTTTTTCTTTTCTTTTTTCAGATACAGAGAGACTCCTAAATACTACCTCTTTGCATCTCACTATTTTTGACTTGTAGGGTTCCTTTCAATTCAAAAATCTTTCTTCCCCTTAGATTTCTTTGAACTATGTGTTGTTTAAAAGTGTTTAATTCCATTCCAAAGTATTAGAGATGTTTCTTGATTGATTTCTCATTTAATTTCATTGTGGTCTCTAAGCAAACAAGGTACAGAAGCATTCTATTATAAACTTTAACTCCTCTGCAGCTTAATTTTAAATGTTGCCTATCTTCTTGTTCTGCAATCAGATCTCTAATAATTAAAGAGCTCTAGTGAAATGTCTGGGGAAATTCCTAACATATAATAAGATAGCTTTTATTATATTCAGTGAAGTCTGTTTTTTTAATTTAAAAGTCTGTATCAAAATCAACAAGCAAATTATTCTTGAAAGCAGTGATACTAAGCTGGGCAATTTTATCCCTTAGTCCACATTTGCAATGCCTGGCACATTTTTTGGTTGTTGTGTGTACAAATATCTACACCAATTCCTAAATCTATGACTAAAGTGCTATCTGATGCAACATTTAGTTATTTGTTTGTATAGTTAATTAAGTTTGTGGATTTATTCATCCTCATTTGAGCCTTTTTTTTTTCCTCTTTAGTAATCAGAAACACTCAATAAAAAGGAAAATGCTCAGATTGTTAGGAGCATGAAGTTTAATTAATTGGATTTCAAATGAGCAACCCACTTTATATACTCATCATAAAAATAATTTCTTTCTTTTCTTTTTTGAAGAGAGAGAATCAATTTTATTTAGTTTTTCATGTGTCTTTCATTGCTTTGACACTTTGTTGGTCCATGGTGCTGTTTGAAACAGCATCCTTGCCCATGCCAGGCAAGCACCGCAACCACTGAACGACCAGCCCCACAAAAATGATTTCTTCATAATTTTTGTTTCATTAATGATTTCAGTTTTTTTAGTCAAAACATGTCCATACCACCCTCACCCCCAGATTGTACATGAGAGGAGCCATTAGTACTTAATTTTTTCTTTCCTAAGTAATTGTGTAGAAAATCCTATAATGTAGGCAGTAATCATTGTCTCAAAAATCATAAAAATCATAGTCCACGTTGTTAATTACTGGTAAAGCAATATGGACAAATATATTATTACACTGTTCACTCGTATGCTTTTTCTTCATGCAATTTTTAAAAACATATAAGTAATACAAACTGTATGTAATAATATTGATTGGTATCAGATTGAATGTAATAATATTAATAGGTATCAAAATCTCTGTTTTATAAGTCTATAATTAAATAGTATTAATAATAGCTTGGTTAACCAAAGAAAATTAAAATATCAGAAATAGGTAGAATTTTAACCTACCTCTCTAACACCATTAAATGCCCTTTCCTTTTAACAAAATCATAAGGAATAGGTCAATAGAGAGATTGGTTAAAAAATAAAGACATGCACATTTATTATAAATACCCATATATCTAAATATATTATTTATACTGGTTGATTTTATCATGAAATATTGCATGTTTCTTCATGATTGGGAAAAGGTTTTAGAATGCATACTTAATTGAAATATAACAGGTCAATATTTATAAAATATGTAGTCCTATTAGTGGAGATTTTTTTGTTTAGAAGTATTCTTTCTATACCCTAAAAACTCTAAAAAAGTTTGTAAAATATTTACCATAAATAATGTTAGTGAAAAATTCACTTTTATACAAAAATTTCTATTTTGTTAGAATATTGTTGAGTTAATATGCAATCAAGTGAACCTACTTGTGAAATCATTACAGGGTTAACAATGCACACCCTTGTAGCTTATTTGCAAAATTCGATTTGAGGTCCTTTGTCAGTCCCAATGTATGGATTATGATTCAGGAACCTTTCAGCTATTTCTTAAATTATTTCTGAATGCAGAATAAACATTAATAATGATTACATACCTTTTAATAAACTTTTTTGTTGTTGATGGACACAGTACCTTTATTTTATTTATCTTTTTTTTTTAATGTGGTGCAAAGATTAGTGCCACATGCATGCTAGGCAAGCACTTTACCACTGAGCTATGAGCCCAGCCCCATGAATATATTTCTTAACCTTAAGACATATAACAAATATTAATTGTCTCAAGTCAATATCAGTTACAAACCAAATATATATGTAAACCAAATACAGATATGTAATATATGTATATACGTAAACTTTGGGGTCAAGAAATTGCCATGCTCCACACAGTTCCTCTTATTCTTCATTTCTCAGTGTTTATCTTTCATATTTGCAGCTCTTGTGCTATGTGTGTGTGTGTGTATGTGTGTGTGTGTGTGTGTGTGTGTGTATGTGTGTCTGCACCCAAAGTCCTGGCAGGCCAGTTGGGTGAAGGTATGGGAGTCTCTCAGGTTTGGCTCTCAGTCAATATATACAATGTAGCTCCTTCATCCTTTGTGTGGGATAGCTCTGTGCTAACAGATACACATTTCCCAGTTTCCATTTTACATCAAGCTTCAGGTTCCATAGTGGAACCTTGTGACAACCAAATGTTGAATTTCCTGTTTCTCTTTTTATTTTTTTCCTAAACTTTATTTAACATTTAAATATATCACTTTAACATTAAAACTAAGCATCATATTGCTATTTAATTTACACATTTTTTATTTTATCCAAAATTTCCCCTAAAGATCCTCATACCATTTTCCTAATCAAATAAAAAGCCCAGAAAATTAAAAAAAAATTAATATTCAAAAATTGATAAGCATTGGGTTAGAGCAGTAGCTTGGCAGTTATGGCGCTTGCCTGGCATGCACAAGTACAGGAGTTCAAACCCCAGCACCCGCATGCACACCCGGTGTCAGAGCAACTAAAGCCATGTGAAAGTCTCCATAAAAATTGATTCTCTTTGTCTCTCTCTCACTGTATTTCTTTCTTTTTAAAAAAAAATTGATAAGCATGTACAACTTTGAAAAGTGAAACACAGGCAAAAGTTTTCTCCCATTCTGTAGGTTCTTTCTTGATGCTCTTGACTAGATCTTTAGCTGTGCAAAATCTTTTTAGTTTAATTGTGTCCCATTCATTTATTCTTGATTTTACAGCTTGAGCCATAGGAGTTTTGTTAAGGAAGTAGCTGCCGACTCCTATATGCTGTAGTGTTGACCCGACTTCTTTTTCTAGTAAATTTAAAGTTGTTGGCTTAATATCCAGGTCTTTGATCCATTTTGATTTAATTTTTGTGCAGGGTGAAAGATAAGGATCTAGCTTCAATTGTCTACATGTGGTTGTCCAGTTTGTCCAACACCATTTGTTGAACAGGCTATCTTTCTTCCAGACTATGCTTTTGCCCCCTTTATCAAATATCAGATAGTTAAGGATATGGGGGTTTGTCTCAGGATCTTCTATTCCGTTCCACTGATCTTTGGTTCTGTTTTGATACCAATACAAAAAAATGCTGTTTTTGCCACTACGGCTCTGTAGTACAATTTCAGGTCAGGTATTGAGATACTCCCTAATTCTTCCTTTCTATAGAGTAATGTTTTGGCTAGTCTGGGTCTCCTGTTATTCCATATGAACTTGAGAATTGGTTTTTCTATATCTCTGAAGACTGT
>PVKS010006115.1:34243-80603 GCA_004027875.1 Aplodontia rufa
ATCTGTATAGGGCTTTGGGTAGAATGGCCATCTTTATTATATTGATTCTGCCTAGCCATGAGCATGGAATGTTTTCCCATCTACTCAGGTCTTCTATAATTTCTTTTTTTTTAGTGTTTGATAGTTTTCTTTGAAGAGGTCCTTAACATCCTTTGTAAGGTTAATGCCCAAGTATTTCATTTTTTTTGGAAGTGATGGTGAATGGGAGAGATTTCCTGATTTCTTCTTCTGTGGATTTGTTGCTGGAGTAAAGAAACGCTAGTGATTTGCTGGAGTTGATCTTGTATCCAGCTACTTTGCTAAAATCACCTATAAGCTCTAGGAGTTTTCTGGCCAATGTTATTGGGTCTTAATTATGCTAAGTGAAGTATCCCAATCTCAGAGACTAAAGGGCCGAATGGCTTCTCTCATCTGTGGATGCTAGAATATATGGGGAAGCAGTAGGGTAGACGGCTAACCTGACAATACTTCAAATTGAATGACTCTCAGAGTAATAGGGGGATGGCTCCCTAGGATACTTGGAGGCGTAAGGAGGGGGATGGGGAGAGGGGAGGGTGTATGAAGAACTCATAGGAGACTGGAGAGTGGGAATATGGGGGAACCATCCCAGAAGCTGATGTCATTCCTCTGCGAGATACCCATTTAATGCATGAGTTCTTCTGGGGGAAACTGCAACAGGAGAAACCCAAGGTGGTCATCCATGTTTTGGCATTACCCCTGGATAACAAAGTATATGTACATTGATTAGTGTTGGTTTGATAATGTTTCCCCCTCAATTGTATCTCTATATACTTCTAATAAAAAAACAATAAAAAAGAAAAGTGAAACACATATCTTAGATATTCTTGAGGAGATACTTCCAAAAAATGGATTACATGCACATCTACCATATTAAAACAGATGTCTTTTCACCTGACAGTCAAACTGGTTCACAGCCCCCCTGCAAAATTATGGGGAAGTCCACCAAAGCTGTGATTGTTCTGCTGGTTTTCTGGAGGAAATTCCCCACTGTCCTGACTGTTGTTGTCTTCAGAGGGAGGAACCATGTCCAATTGGCCTGGTGTTGGTAGCATCCGTGGCTGATCTGAGGTTAGGGTGAGGACTGCCGATGCATTGCCCATTCTATTTAGGATTTAGGGATAAAAGCATTCACCAGGAGGTTATAACAAAAATCAACACATAAGAAGATGCATCTCTCCTTAGTGCAAGGATACCAGCACCATGCAAGAAAACAAAAACTAAACAAAAAAACAAAAGCACTTAGATTATCCTTCCATGAAACGTTTATGTCTAACCTTGAAGATCATATTTCATGCATTTTGCCAGGTCAATATTTTTCGATTTGCCATAGTCTCCCCAAGGAAAATTTGGAATAATGTGGTTACTTTAAGAATTATTTTTTTATTTTAAAAAAGAGAGAGGGACAGTGAGAGAGAGAGAGAGAGAGAGTGACTTTCATTCCTCTGACGTATATATGGGTGCTGGGGTTTGCATGCGAGTACTTATGCATGAAAGGCAAGCGCAGTAACCACTGAGCCACAGCTCCAGCCCTCACTTTAAGAAATTTTTGATATGAATAATTATCTTAATTTAGGAGGATTAAAAAGAAAGAAAAAAGAAGAGAAAGAACTCATAATTATGTCATTTTTCTTTCAAGTCTTTTCTGATTATCTGTGTCTTTTAATTTGTGTATTTATTCAATTATATATTAATATAATTTGGACATCTGATTATTATTTTTATTTAATGTTATCGTTCTGGTTTTCTCTGGTTCTCTTTCTGCTTCTTTGATAGTTTAAATAATATTTTAGAGTTCCTTTCTACTTGTCTAATCAATTATTAGTTACATTATTTTATTGATTGGTCCATGAATTATGATATATATTTTTTGCTTTACAATGTCTATTTATAAAACCCATGAAATGATGTTATTTTTAAAAATATTATCTTTTAAACAAATTAAAAGAAATATTATAATTTTTAGTTTTTTTCCAAATACAATTTCTTACTCCTTTACTCATTTTGGGTTTTTTTTTTCTTTTTGGTTTTCTTTTGTTTGTTTGGTATTGGGGATTTAACTCAGGGTATTTTACCATTAAATGCCCAGCCCTTTTATTTTTGTTTTCGAAATAGGGTCTTCCTAAGCTGATTAGGGTCTCTTTAAGTTGCCTAGGCTGGCCTCAAACTTGTGATCCCCCTGCCTCAGTCTCCTGAGCCTCTGGGTTTATGGACATGCATCACAC
Organism: Aplodontia rufa; assembly: GCA_004027875.1. Lineage (NCBI taxonomy): Eukaryota > Metazoa > Chordata > Mammalia > Rodentia > Aplodontiidae > Aplodontia > Aplodontia rufa. Next base: position 36,487 of record PVKS010006115.1, read on the forward strand.
ACCCAGCTCCTTCACTCATTCTTAATATTCACCTTTCCCTCTAATTTTATTTCCCTTCAACCTAAAGACATTCTTTTATAATATCTTGTAGTATGATTATATAGAGATTAATACTTTTCTGTTTGATAATTTTAATTCCGAAATCGAATTTTTACTGGAGATAAAATTTTAAGTTAACACCTTACATGTGAAGTTCATACCTATGTAAACTGTTGTTCCCCTACATGAAATGTGCAATTTATTCTGATTTTTTTCTAAGAATGCCTTTTATCTCTAGGTTTTCATAGTTACTGATGTACCAAGGCAGACTTAACTACTCAAGTTTCAGATTTGCTTATCACGTAGAATTCATGTCTTTCAGCACGTTTGGAATGTTTTCAATAAATGTTCCTTTTACTGCTCCATTATCCCTCTCTCCTGTCTTTCTAGGACTATGATTACCTACACTGTCTTGAAATTGTTCCAGAGATCCCTGGGGTTCTCTTCATTTATTTTTAAACCACTTTTCTCTATTTCAGACTGAATAATGCCTATTGATCCATCTCCAAGCTCACTGATTCTCTTCCCTGTCATATTTATTGCTAGGATATGTTTTTTAGGTCTAAGATCTGTGTTTGATCCTTTATGTATGTTTTCCTTTTTTTTTTTTTTTTGGTGAGTAGAACTGTTCTTAAAATTATTTTGAACATGCTTTCATTATTGAATATAACGTGTCTACTGAAAAGTGTTTGATCATTCAAACATCAGGAAGATTTTGTGGCTGCCCTCTGTTCATTGTCTTTTCTATTGAAGAGGGCGTAATATTTTCTCATCTCTATATGATAAACAATTGTATCCAGGTACTATAAAAATAAACTGAAGAGGTCCTGCACTACTACCTTCTTTCAGAATGTGTCATTTTCATTTTAGTATGCAATTAATTTGGTGAGACTCAGACTGGAAACTTGTTTACCTGCAACCTTTGGTAAATGAAGTCTCTCTTCAGGCATAATCTGCCCTGAGTTTCAGGAGTCACCTAGCAATTTGGGTGGAGTTAATGTTAGAACTCGGTGTTCTGGCTCTCTCCTTTCTCACCTCTCATATCACTCTGAGTAGTTGCTATGGCTCCTACCCTAGATTTTCTGTCATGACAGAGCAAAATGTTTTGTTATTGAAATTTTAGCTGACCAGTGGCATGGCATATATGACTTCAGCTATCCCCAGGAAAGACAGAACTAATTGTATACTGACCATTTTATCCAAATTTCTAATTCCTGAACAACAAAAAATAATAATAATCTGTTTGCTCTTATTTATTTTACAGAGCTTTCAGTTGGATAATTATTTATTATTTGTATTTTGTAAAAAGATATTTTTGAGAGAGGTTTTATTAGAAGTTTATTTCTATTTACCAACAGAGAATGGCTAAAGAATAATTTTGGTATAATATAAAATTTTAAATTCAGACAATTTCTTTTCACCACTCTAAAATTAATACATTCATTTTAATAAAGAGTTGTGATTCAAAAAGATGTAACAATGAGTATCATTACATTAGAAGTAATCTTCTACTTCACTCTAGAAATTCCTACACACTGGGGAGCAGCCCAAAACCAGAACAGAAGCTAATCATTGATTCGCATGAGTTTGATAAGAGATAAGTAGATCAAAAAGCAAAGGGAAGACAAAATTATAGTCAATTATGGCTGCCAGGCAACTATAACACTCAAGTTCTACATTTTATAATTCCAGCAAACATTTTTCGAAGTTGCATTAGGGGGCTGGAATAGTGGCTTGGCACTTGCGGTGCTTGCCTGGTATGCGCAAGTGCACAAGTTCAAACCTCAGCACCCATGTACACAACTAAATTTCAGAGCAATGAAAGCCATGTGAAAAACTCCATAAAAAATTGATTCTCTCTATCTTTCTTTCTTTCATTGTCCATCTTTCTTTAAAAGAAAAAGAAAGAAGTTGCATTTGATTTGAGTCCACCAACCCTGTTAACTTGGAAGATAAGTGATAGAGGAACCAAAATCTGAGGAAGGTCTAAATTCCCAGCTTAGAAGCCAGGTCCTCCCCGCCAGCACACCTTTCACCCTTTCCTAATATTACCTACACCGAGTTGAGAATCAAACTGTCCATGTACTTCACATCTGGACTGCAAGCAATTTCAGGCACTCACTGTTTTACTCATTTATTTTCTGCTTCCTGTTGCTCACCCTCTCCCATCATCCAAAACCAACAGTGGGATAATAACAGTTTGGGTCTACATCTTCATCTTGCTGTGGGCAACTCTTCCATCAATAAATGGTTATGGTAAAGTTTACCTTGCTTCCTTTCTTTGTTTTCAGTCATCTCATCTTTCCACATGCCATTCCATAATTGACTTGTGGAGTAGTCCTCTCACATAGCTCTCCGCTGGTGTATACCTATGAAGAGTTGTAATTGTGCTTTTGAGTCTTATGTCTTGTTTCCCTATTTTTTATCCTGTAGATAAAATTATTCTGTGTACTTTGAACTAACAATTAAATAGGAAGAGTAAATACTAAAAAATAAAAAAATTCACCCTGCTACTAAGCACCTGGCTATTTAAGTCCAGTTGTTCTAGAAAGTGCAAAAATGAAATCTACTTTTCTTATGCTTTTGAGAACTATAAGAGCTTTTGTTCCTAACAGAATGGATTTAATATGAAATTAAAATTAGAAAATATCTCAATTACAACTATTTGAAAGCTCCTCTTTTTACCCATGGACGTAGGTTATTCAATGGGTTAGATTATTGCCCTGAGGCATTAGTCATTTATAATTATATCTTGCTTATAGAATTAAGAAATGGAAAGTTGTTTTTTAATAATCCAGTGATGCAGTAATCTTTTCTTTTTTAATTAAAATTTAATTTGCCTTCTAATGAAGACAAATAAAACATCAAATCTAATTAAGATCCTGCAAAAGGTGGTGTTGGCCTTGGTTAAGAACACCAACAGACAACACACTTCGTAAACACTGAAGCTGCAGCTCATCTTGTTCTTTCCTAGGAGGGCCTACGGGTAAAAACAGCTGCAGAACATTATTCTGCCTTTTGTTTTAATTGCCTTTAATAGAAGAGCTACAAAAAGCATTATCCATAATGCATCATAATGCTTTGCATGAAGGTAAACAGAACAATATGCCAGGTGACAAGTTTATGATAGTATATTTTAATAACCAGCTATTTTTTGAATTGCAATTTAATTTTTCCCTACGTCACTCAGCTGAAAGAAAGTGCGTTGCCAAACTGACAGGAAAAAATAAACTAGAGAAAATTGAAAAGTTACCCATAGTAATTAGGAAACAATAACAAAGTCAAGATGTGTTCAAGGGAAGTGAGTCTAATTTTATTAAATATTCCATGAGGCTGGGATTTGTAGGGGAAAAAGTCTTACAGTAATGACACATAGTTGTACCTCCTTATTCACAATCATACTTTTCTGTCATTTTTGTTACTCACAGTCAACTGTAGTCTGGAAAGCTTAAATGGAAAAATTCTCCAAATGGGCATTCACAAATCCTAAATCGTGCACCATTCTGAGCAGCACGAAGAAATCTCATGCCATCGCCAACATATGCCACCAGCACATCAGTCATTTAGTATCTGTCTCAGGATCAGAATAACTGTCAGAGTATCACAGAGCCTGTGTTCAAGTAGCCTTAATTTACCTATTAATGGCCCCAAAGCACAAAAGTAATCATGCCAAGGAAGCACGAGGGCGAAAAACTCAGAAGGTCACACTGACTCTGCTACTACATGGCAATGCTGCAGCACAAAACTGAACCTGGCCCCTCGTGTGGCTCAGTACTCTCCATGGTTACAGGCCTTCACTGGGGAACTTGCAACACACCCTTCCAAATAACTGGAAACTACTGTAGTTTTACAACTATTTTAACGATTTTTTAAAGATAATATTTGGACTTTAGTCCTATTTTCATTGTAGCACCTACTAAATTTTGGGTGCTATGTTTAGTCTGTGTACATGATTAATGATGGAACCCTGCTTTCAAGAATTTTTAGTAGACAAGATAGAAATATTCAATAATTACCTTATCATCTTCTAAATATCAAGATAGAAAATTGTTCCAAGTGGTTTGGAACCCAGAGGATTCATGACTAATTCTGTCTTGGACAATCAGAAAGTGTTTAATAGCAAAAATAGAAACAAGTTCTTCAAGAATACGAATTCCAAGCAAAATCAATTAGGTTGAGGATACATAAGAAGAGCATGTGCTATTTTATGACAATAGGAAAACCCACAAGGAGGGTATGGTGTATGATGGATTTGAAGGCCATTTCTTTTACCAGATTTCAAATAGACACAAATGCTACAAGGTTACAACTGTGTGACAATGGATATCTCAATATTTTCAGAGCTATAATAATAGATTAGATTAAATAATTTTTTAAAAATTATGAAAACATAAAAATGTGTACAAAACATCTTTACAAATGTATGTGGTAGGGCTTTTATTCTATGGAAGTTTTCTAAACTCCTCTCTGATTTTGCTGTTCTTCCTTATTTTAGAAGATAACTGTTGGCATTTCTTACTGTAGGAATAGATAAATAGCATGGCCACAGCTGGTGTCTCCAACAGAAATGAAGTCACAATAATCATAAAGGCTTTATAAAATTTTATTTGAATCATATATTTAAAGCACTGTGCATTTTGAAATAACTCAGCATACCAGAAAAAGGCATATTGTGATACTGAAAATATAAAATAAGATGAAATCAACTATTCTTCTGGGTAAGAGTAAGTTTTTTTTTTATTAGAGCTTTATAGTTGCACATAGTAGTTAGGTTCATTCTGACAAACTCATGTGCATGAAATGGATTTCAGTTCGTGGTCTCAAAAGTAACTTATTTTTATCTGTATGCTGTCTTCCCTGAAATAAAGATAACAGGGTAGCTAAGAAATTATAGTTGCCTTGGAAATAAGTTATAAAAGTCAACTCAAATTAAAATGAACTTGAATCTTACATTTGTTATCTTGTTTATTTGGACATAACATGAGATTAAAACCATATGATTGAATGTGTTTGAATTTTAAAGCATTTTAGAATTATACATTATATTAGAAGATATTAAAATGGAATATAGTTTGTTTTATCCATTTCTTCATGCAGATGTTCAGCTGGCGAGTCCGTGCCTCCAATGACTGTTAAAGTTTAGAAGCACCCCTGTATTGGCTAAACACCTTCCCTTTTGAGCCACAGGAGTTCCCATATCCATGTCACCTCAGCCGCAGTGGCCAATCTCTTAAGACCTCTAAACTTGCTCCCATTTCATCAATGCCTTACTGTAGGGGGCCAGTATATGTCTTCATCAGTAGATACAGATACTACACTAGTTTATAAATGTCCAGAACTACTTTATTCAACAAACCTATTTCAAATACATGTTATCAGTCAGACTACCCTAGGCATTTGATACACATTGGATTAGCAAAAACAAACACCAATTGCCCCAGTCTTCATAAAATTCCAATGAGAGAATCAAACACTGCATCAGCCACACACACTAAGGTGCATAATTAAAAGTCATAAAAAATACTAAAAAATAAAAGGGCAAGCTACTACTTGAGAGTAAAATGTTGATTGAATTTATGTTGAGGGGTAAGATAAGCCATCATTATCATGTGTGTTAAGACCTGAAAACCAAGAGGCTGTCAGCAAAGCAAATGTGCTTGGGAAAGGCAACATCGTCCAAAATTAGAGATGTGTCTTCAGCAGTTGAGTCAAGAATGGATGAGCAGGGCTGGAGCCGTGGCTCAATGGTTATGGTGCTTGCCTGGCATGCTTGAGGATACAAGTTCAAACCCCAGCACCAACTCCACAATGCGGTGTCTGAGCAACAAAAGCCACATGAAAAACTAAATAAACATTGATTCTGTCTCTCTCTCTGTCTCACTTTCCCTCTCTCTTTAAAAAAAAAAAAGAATGGATGAGGAGAGAAAAGTCAAAACAAGGAAAGAATTGTTAATGATACGCAGCTTTCGTTTTCAGAAATGTCTTGGCATTGTAGACTGGATTTTTCTAACTGATCTGAGTCACTTTTTTTATTTTTCCAGATCTCAATTATTTCCTCAACAAATCCTATCCTACCTTCATTAAGGCAGCTGTATATAATTCTTATTCATGGCACAAGCTTGGGACTTAGTAGGTAGTTAGCAAATGTTTCTCTTGAATGAATTAATCTGTGAATTGAGAAAGAAAATACTTTAAAATAATTGCAATGGTGACATAAAGTTTTTCATTGTGCATATGTGTGATTATATGTGTGTATACACACACACATATATATATATTTCCATAAGCATAAATATATATATTTTTTGATAGATTGACTAACTCAAAGAAGATGCCATTAATTATTACTTACCTATGCACTCTATTTTAAACAAAGGTTTCAAAGAGAGTACATTGCTTAACTCATTATAAATTTGAAATGAGAACAATTTTCACACGATATCTGAAAAAAACTTATAAGAAATGACAAAATATAATTGTTCCTTAAAGCACAAAGGCATTTAAATCACTAAGTGGAGGGAGAAGCCTGTTAAAAATGTGCTCTGGGCAGTGTTAATGTTAATTATTGTACCAAATTATAACCAATAAGTCTCTTTACTCAATCCACAGCCTGGGTTTGATAACAGCTAAGGGTAGCAGATTTAAGTATGGGAACGTGGATCCATAAAACAGAGTAAGCTAATTTTCCTTTTTTTATTTTCAGTATTTTCCTCTTCTATAATTCTAGAAAAATAAAACTTCCTTGGAAATAAGCTATAAAAGCCAACCCAAATTCAATTGGGTATGGCTGCACAGTTATGGATTACATTTATCACACTCTTATTTTTTATTTTTAAGGTAAGTATGTCTAGGATAAGATTTTGGACTTTTGGTATTCATTTTATTCCTCCAACATTATCATGTATCTGGAGTACTGATGTGTTTCTCTAATCCAAATTGATAAAATCCAAACTAAGTTGCTATAGTAAAGAGTCTTTAAAATACTGTAAAATATGCTTCTTTTCTATGAAATAATTCAGCTTAAGAAGTTTTCAGTTCACTGCACTGCAGAAGATCATTAAATCAGGACTGGAGAGGTGGCTTGGCAGGCACGCTCAAGTACACGGGTTCAAATCCCAGCACCCATGTACACAACTAAGTGTCAGGGCAACAAAAGCCATGTGAAAAACTCAATAAAAATTGATTCTCTTCTCTCTCTCACTGTCCTTCTCTTTTTATTAAAAGAAATAAGATCATTAAAACGTTAAGTTCATTCTTAACCTAGATTATTCCTTCTTCTTGTTTCTCTTTTTCTCTCTTTCTCCTCCCTCTTTCCTCACTCTCTCTCTATTCTGAAACTTAATATACATCTTTAATTTATTATGATTTACTTAATGAGACTCTATTTCTTCCATCTCTAGAATTCCATTAAGACTGTATTTTGGTTTTGGTTCACTTCCAGATATGCTTTCTAGCCTATAATGTGAGAACAGAAATCAAATAACACATACAGAAATAAGAATTAATATCACAAGTAGGAAGTGGTACTCATATTTAAATAGATAAAAGGATTATACATATTGTACAACCAAATCTTCAGGACATGATAGATATTAAAAACTTTAACATTGGAGGACAAAACCCCACAATCTATGACATGATTAACAAAATAGACATAGTTGAAAAAAGAATAAGGAGTTTAGAAAATCAACTCCAGGAATTTCCTCAGAATGCAGCATATCAGGTCATGGGAATTATGAAGGAAATATTGAAAGAGATGGAAAAGAATTAGAGTTTTAAATCCAGCTAATGGGAATTATAAAAAGAGAATTATAGATGATGTTGTATAGACAATGCTTGAATAAAATGCTGAGGCTAATTAGGTGAGATAGGTGGCATTTTTGTTGGTGCCCAACAAACATTAGACAATGCTGTGATTATCAGCGCTAGGCTGGGAGAAGGCAGCACCAAATTGGAGGCAGCACTCCGCACAAGTGTCAAGCTCAGGATGTCTTCTTTTCTTTTTTCAAGGGAGAGGGACAGTGAAAGAGAAAAAGAGAGAGTCAATTTTATTTAGTTTTTCATGTGGCCTTCGTTGCTCGGACACTTCTTGGTGTATGTGGTGCTGGAGTTTAAACCCACATCCTGGTGTATGCCAGGCAAGCGCCATAAACACTGAGCCACCACTCCAGTCCCAAGCTCAGGATTTCAAAATAATCATTTTCCTATATTTGTGAATGGAAAAAAGTCTATTAATTATATAACTGAGTTTGATTATGATTAATGATTTAATTTGACCACAATCATGGATATATGATTGTAATTACATTTTAACAATAAAACACATATCTTAAAGTGGATAATTGTTGGTCTCCTGTTGCTGATTCTTGGCTTGAATTATATGGTGACATTGCTGAACGACATCTACAGTAGGCCATATGTTTCAAATATTCACAAAGTAATTATTTCTCAGATGCAGACATTTTGGGGATGAAATTCTCTTTGAGTTAAATGAGCTTTTAGCCAGAGTAAGATTAGCAGAATTAAAACCTTTGTGCATAAAATGTACAAAATTTTCTTCATATAAGCAACTTTTTCTGTTGTCTCCTGTTTTTCAAAAAATTTTGTCTTCAATTTATCTTTCCCCATGGGCTTTGTAATTGTAAAAGGAAGATGGAGTTTGATATTATTATTGTTGATTTTGTCATGAAAACAAACAATTCACTTAGAAGATACTTTTCAATCAGCTTTGTTCTCACATTAAAGAAAAATCAGAATACCTGTAGATAGGTAGTGTGAAATTATAGTCAACAAGTGGCTGGGAGAAGAACATTCTGTATTTTAGTTGCAGGGGTAAATCTCATTGAGTCCTATGCCATTTCTGGGCTTCCTTATTTGTACATATATAGTAGATCAATGATTCTCATACCACAGATACATGTGCAAATGTATGTGCCTGTGTGTACACACACATATATTTTAGAATATTATTTTTTATTCTATTTGTTTTATATTGCTTTAAAAACTGTCCTCAAAAGTCAAAAACCAGTAAAAATATTTTATATATGACTTTATTTTATATAACCATTGTTTTTTCCAGAAATATGATGTGCTTTCTACATTTATGTGTACCAGTGTTAAAAAAAACTCTGAAAATAAAAATCTAAAACTACATTTTATTTACTGGCAGGCAAGTTGATAGTCTGATTGAACTGTAAATTCCCATCATTTTTAGAAGTTTTCTCATGAAATACATAGTAATTGCAGTGCAAACAAAAACTGTTAACTGTTCATAGAAAAAAATCTTTGATCTACTTATTACTAAATTTGAAAAATAACTCTTTAATCTGTTGTAGGGGGGAAATGACTTTGAAAACCAAAATGTTACAGGGAAAAGTTCGCTAATGATTTGCCAAATTTGCCAGATATATATGCCTCATAAGTAGATCTTATGCCCCATAAGATCCTAGTGGTTTGGAGGTCATGTAAAGTGCATCATTGATACAGTAGAAAATCCCTGGGCTTGTCCAGCTAGTCTGTCATTCTGGAGAAGGGGACTCAGGAGATGAATTCTCAAAGCTTTGCCGAGCTTCACAGACCTGAGGGGCACCGGGCTGCCATGAGAAGCCTCCTGATGCTTAGACATAGCGTAGAGGGCTTTCAAATGGCACTTTATTTCAGACAATCTTATCATTGAAACGTGGATTCATGGTCATTTTCTTGCTGTTGAAGCCATCAATGACACAAATCTCACCAAATGTGACCTCACACACTTCAGGACAAGGTAAATGTTAGAAGGTAAATTCACCTCAAAATGTTGAAGAATTCTGGTTTCCATCGACATGAGCCTATTTCTATACAGCAAAGTCAGCACCAAAAGCCCAGATTCCATTTGCTGTTATATTCCTTTGTGAGTCAGGGGTTTCAGCACTACATTGCCATGAAAACTAAGTCAAAACTGATTACGTTTAAAAAAAAACTGGCCAGTGTCATATCAGAGTTCTTGTTAAAATTTCAAAATTATATTCAAGCCAACTATTAATAATGTACTTTATTTAGACTACAGTTAAAATGTAGCATTCTTTTTTATTTGTTTCATTAAAGTATACTTCCTTATATAAGAAAAAATAAACTTTACATCTAAAATATCCTAAATGCATTTTATAAGCATATTCATATGCAAGATATATCAATTACACTGCATAAATGCAATGCTGTAAATACACCATCATACATGTCCTTTTCTGTAAAGATTTTGTAGTTCCATAGACTCATTAGCATCCATGATGACAACATACCTACAAACTATTTTAAGAAATATTTCAATGCACATATAAATATGTATATATGCATGCTATTAAACTTAATATGAATAGGCATGTATTTGTTGAAATGTAATATATTTAGTTTAAAATTTAACCCCAAGTTTTGTGTTTATTAGACAGAGTACAATGTAGTGAAGTCCACATTTGTTGGAGGTGAGAGCTGTTGCAGTCTGCATGCTCCCAGTCTACCACGAACTCTTACACTTTTTCCTGGACCTTTTGTTCAATTGAATAATTAAGCACTTAATATCCCTGACTCTTTTGTTATAAAAATATGGACAATAGTTAAAAAGAGAAGGGATGGGAAATGACAAAACATAGCCAGAGAGGTTGATTTGGGCTATTGAAAATTTGTAATTTGAGAGAGATGAGGTAGAATAGAAGAGAAGGGAAAGGAGGATGGAACCAGAAAGTGTTTAGGTTAAGAGTCAAACAATTTAACACATGTGAAGCACTTAACTGTATATGGTAGCGTGAGTGCCTCATAAATGTTACTTATAGTGCCCATTCTCATTATTTGCACGTGCATGATCATGGTCATCATCATTAAGAATGGGGGACTGGAATGTGAGAGTGTCTAGGGAAAATGAGAGGCATCAGTACATGAGAGGAGGTCATAGACAGGAGCCTTTAAAACTGCTTTCCATAGTATACATTTTGGATTTCCTTTAACATTTTTTGAGACATTAAAATAAAATGTTGGGCTGGAGTGGTGGCTCAGTGTTTATGGCGCTTGCCTGGCATGCACAAGTACACGGGTTCAAACCCCAACACCCACGTACACAACTAAATGTCAGAGCAATGGAAGCCATGTGAAAAACTCAATAAAAATTCTCTGTCTCTCTCTCTCTCTCTCACTGTTCCTCTCTTTTTAAAAATGTTTTTAAAAAATTAAAAAAAATAAAATATCAATTTCTTCTAAATTTTGACTGCAGATCTAGGATTCTTTGCATATATTTCTGAGCAGGTATTTATCAGGCCCTGGAAATTTCCATTTTTTATTAGATTACATATTTGAAAGTGGTTGAACTGGATTTTAGCTCTAAGATGTAGTGCACATTGAAAACATCACCATGTCCTGAAGCCAAAATCTTGAGATAGAGAAAAGTCACAGGTAAAACCATTATGATACGCAGAAGTCTAGATTCAAGTTAAAGCAACACAATGAAAACACGTTCTAGAGAATTAAATTTTCTAAGCTTTATAAAAGTTTACCAAAATTGTCTCATGAAGTTATAAATTGGAACTTGAAGTTTCTTCTTTCACAGAAATTTGGTTTCTAAAAAGTTTGTATTTTTCCTATGCAAGAATGTCTTTCTTCAGAATCTGAGTCATTTATGCAGAAATGTATTGCTTATGATTCTAGAAAGCAGAAGTTGAAGAACAAGGTATCAGCAGATTTGATGTTTGGTACAGATCAGACTCTTATTTCCAAGATGGCAGTTCATTGCTGCTTTCTCAGAAAGCCAATAATGAAAGCCCTTTAACCTCATATAAGAGATCATTTAATCAGCTTTGCAGTTGATGTTTGGAATACACATGTTACATCCATAACCCTTTTTCAACCAATGGATATAAATGCTTCATGAATGTTGATTCTGAAGAAAGAACAAGTCACTTGTTAAGATCAGAACCAAAAAAAAAAAAGGTGTTTAGATGAGCTTTTTGAATTGGAGTTAATTAGGATAATTGGTAATTATGAGAAATGTGATACACTTAAAAATCTTTATTGATGATACGGCTACCTATCTTGAAAATACACACATTATTGATCTCAGTTGAAAGTGAGGCAAAAGTTCCTTTCCTTCTTGAAATCTGACCTGTTCAATAAGGCCTTTTGGTGTGTAAATAAAATATGTTGCCCACCACTGACTTCTCCTCTCTAAGGTAACCAAGGACTGAAGTTGGAGACCAGGGCAACTTTCTTTCTTAATCACTGGTGGGCTGAGTCATAGGTAGAATCTGCAAAAGCAGTTGCCCATATGTATGTAAATGTTTATATACCTCAGCTGGAATGGGACAAACCATTTTTGCCCTCAGTCAGTACAATGATTTTTATGTTTGTGATTTTTTTTTTATTTTAGCAAGGGACAGGATATTGTTCAACTGTTCTCTAATGGGAAAGAATCTGGGGCTTAAGTAATAGTCTTTTTTTTTCAGCATTTTTTTTTATTCAGCATTTCAGCACCAAGTAAATTATATACTGATTTCCCATCCAGGTTTGAAATCAATTTAGAGATAAGACAAACATAGAAATATGTAGGAGCCAAAATATCACTTTAATTAATGAGAAAGCAAACATTGGACAAGAAAGCATATGTTCACGAGATAATACCATATGTCCAGACTTAGGCAGCAACACATCCCCAGAGTCAGCTCCCCTGCACACCCTTCCAGCGGCACAGCCCACCCATGGAGGGTCCAGCTGCAAGTATCCTCTATGTGGACTCACTCTTGGAACAAAGGGAAGAATTAAGGACTAACCATTGCATGAAAGGGGCTTCTTTTCAATGCCAGTAATCAGAATCTGCAATGCTTCCTTGCTTAGACAGAAATGAAGAAGAAACCAAGAGAGGCAACAATGATTAGCAAAACCAAATATGTCACAATATTAGGCCACACTCATGCCCTTCATGCTCCTTCCCTCTCAGAAACAGGACTAGGAAAAAGAATGGAATAAAATGCAGAATATATATTCCTTGTGCAGAAAATAACCCATTTACAAGATTCAAAGCTTTTTGAAATAGGCCATTGATAGGCATGACAGAGTTGAGCTTAGCTATAAAGATCTCTTGATTTCGTTCCTTTGCAGAGGTGTGGACAAATGTGAACAGGAGTACTGTATTTTAACATGGGTGGTGCCCTACCCTCCCACCCAAAACCAAGTGCAGAGACAATCGACTTATTATCTGGCCACTCATATCCTGGTACACAGTGAGGCAAACACGGATATGAATATATTTGACACTCCTTTGCTCACAATTAATTTTTCACTATAATGATAGACTTATCTATCTAATTTTATTGTTCTTTAGGCTTGCCAAATCTTTCTATGACAGGCAGTATAATAACACAAGGCATCTAGCTACATCATCACATATGTCTGATTTGAGAATTGATTTGGATATGAGAAATGAAAAGCAAATTAAATACAGTTTGCAGTGATGTTTTTCCTGAGACCAAGGAAAGAGAGTTCTTTGAACTGAAATGAGAGCTCTGGGCTCCACAGTAGATGAGGGATAGGAATAGGCCTGTCAAAACCTGGAATGTATGGCTCATACCTCCACCAGGGGATAAGAGAGCCTCACTTGGGTGATGCCAATTCAGTGTACCATCTGTCAAACGCACACAACTACCAACTACTTTTATTAAAAGATAACGATCTCTCCTCCACTCATTTAATATTCAGCATTCACTTAACACCAGGGCAATTTTTCATATGTTTATTGGTGAAAACTGACAGAGGCCACTCCTTTCCTTCTTCCTTTATTGCTCTTGAAAGTCTAATTTCCCCTGATGAAAATCAGTTTTCCCAATGACAGGGAAAAAAAGTAATTAAATATGTTCTGTTCATAGCTAACTTATCTCATTGCCAACTAAATAGTTGAATAATTGTGTGAGTACAGCAGCAATAATATAGTGTTAGGCATAACAGGAAATTAGGGGCATAGGATTTGTCCTTCTGGACACAGCCTGGTATTGACTTTTATTAGACGAGAATGGGTATAATGACTCATAATTATGTTCCTGTGGATCTTTCCCTTCCCTGTCACACACTGATGCAAGAAGAGCTGAAGTAATCCAAAGTGAAGTTCATAACAGGACCATCTCCATGTTGAACTGCAAAATTAGAGGACAAAGCGTCTAACAAATAAGGCCCCACTGTGGTTTGCGTAAGTGTCCCATGAGGATCGTGTTTCAAGGTCCTGGTCACCAGCCTGTGTTACTCAAGGGAAGTGGTAGAATCTTTAAGAAGTGGGGCTGGGAGGAATGAAGTTAGCTCTCTGGAGACATTGAGGACATGAGGACTTTCAGTCTGTTCTCTCTCTACTTTCCAAACACGATGAAGTATGCATGCCTGTTTCACCACGTGATCCTAGTCCACCATGATGTATTGGCCTACCACAGTCCCCAAACCAAAGGGTCAACAGAACATGAAGCAAACCTCTAAACCTGTGAGCCAGATTTAGCCTTTCCTGTTTTTAAATTAATTTATCTTCAGTATTTGCTACAGTCATAGACAGCTAACATAGGAACTTTATTCTTTGTTTCTTTTTTTTTTTTTTTTTCAAAAAAAGAGGGGGGAACAGTGAGAATGAGAGTAAAAGAGAGAAAGGAAGAATCAGTTTTATTTAATTTTTCATGTGGTTTTCATTACTCTGACACTTCATTGTGCACGTGATGCTGGGTTTGAACCCACATCCTTATGCATGCCAGTCAAGCACCATAACCTCTAAGCCACTGCTCCAGCCCTGTACTTTACTTCTTAAGTTGCGTTTTAAATTAAAAAAAAATTTCCAAGGAAGTCTTTGGTTAAAATGAGATTAGTGTTTACTTGTGCAGTTTAATGAAAATCTAAATAAAAAATGAGAATTCAAACCACATTGTGACTGTTGAAAGAAAATTGGCTAATTATATCATGAGGTCTTTCAATCATTGAGTTTCATAATTGGATGGAGAACACTCAGAATTTTAAAGTGGTGAACCTGTTTTGAAAAAGGATCCTTTTATTTTGACTCTTTGTCACATGCAAAATATAAAAATACTATGCTGTAACATCCAGCTGTGGCCTTCAAAAGAGGTGGTGCAGTTGAACACTGGTTTTCTTTTATATTTGGGTCACCATCACTTGAAGAGTTAGATAAAATGATGTGTTCTCTCTTCTCATATAATTTGAGACCTATACAATCAAACTATTTGCATGGAACTGCATGCCCTTTACCCCTCTGTTGGGGTTTTAGGCAACTGTTCTGCTAAGAGAAACCAACATATATGAACTTTTAGTCACCAGGAGGACTTTTAGTATAATTACTTACAAATATTTGGAACAGTTAAACACCTCTCATTATGCATGCAAACCCCACAAGCATTCATTAGGAGGTATGTCCTTATTGGGATGACTTTTGTAATGACTCTTCTTTTTCTAGAAAACATGCCAGAGTCAGTATTGGTAATATTATTTTAAGTATAATAATGTATTATAAGTTGTTTCTAAGTATTTTTAAAATATTAGCATATAATATACTGTAAAAAAGGATTCCTTACAATACCTCTCATATCTCTTAAAGCATAATGGAGTTTGTATAAGTTTATCAAGGATATAATTTGTCTTCTTTTCTGGAAAGTGTTACATGTATTCTTTCTCTCCTTTGACAATTCTGCTTCAAAAACATTAATACCTAATAAAATGTTTCTACTTAATTTATTCAAGTCCACCCCTGCTCCTTACTTAAAAATACCTAACACTGATGAAAATCCAAAAATTCCTATCACTAATCCTTTGTATGTGTTTTCCAACAGCTGTTAAGCCTAATGCCCACAGAAGATGTTAATGATGTATTCCGTTTAGATTAGGTGCACACACTAAGCTAGCAGTGGGGAGAAACTATTACCTAAATGAGGTCATGTTCAAGAGTGAATGGGACACTATGATAATTACACTGGGATATGAGGGAAAAATCCAGAGATGTCCTGACTTGCTCTGTGACCCGGCTTTTAGTGTTCTCAAAGTTTAAAGGTCTTTGGAGTTAATCTCCCATGAATGGGTTTAATCTGATCCACATACTCTCTCTCCCATTGTTCTGCTTTTTGATGGCTTGACATCTGTGGCTAAATTCATGGACTTACAACCTGGGCTTGGGCTTTATCTCCCATCACTGGCAATCACCTCTGTTTGTTGTTGCTTGGTTTGATTTCTCAGAGAGAAAAAATTACTACCAACATCGAATCTTCCTAGCTCTCAAAGAAGAAAGGCAACTTCTCTTTACTCAAAGCCTATGTAACAAACCCAGGAAGGACTAACTGGCCCTGCTTTGGTCACTTTCACCTTCCTGAATCAATCAAGGAGTCAAGGGTTGTGTTCTGTGGGTCATCACCAATATCTCAGAAGGAGAGATGGAACAGCCGATTGTTACAGGACTACCTAGGAAGAGGGACAAGTGTGAAATCAGATACTCACTTCTCAGGATGTCATGAGTCACTTCCGTAATGGAAATAAACCTAGTTTCTGACAATGAGAGCCTTGTTCTTCTTCATATACCATGCTTCCTGTTCTATACATAAACATTATAAATGATGACAAGTTTTAGGCAACACATTTTGTTAAATAGATTTCAATTTGTTCTGAATTTAGTGGCTTTATTACTATTACTATTACTCCAGTCAGTTCTGAGATCATCAAAGCAAATAACCAGCAGCCAACAGTGTTGCTGAGCCATGATGTTTGGTAATTGTATTAAATGCATTTTTAACCCATGCTAGGTTTATTGGGATGGAACTCCATCATGAGCCACGGAACATCTGTTCACACAGGAAAAAGTAATACTAATATGGAAGATTGTCTATACAATCACCTGAAATATTTTTGTCATTTGTTTTGTTTACCCTAATTTCTGCTCATAGAAAGGTAGACATTAAATTCAAATATGTTAAAGTTCAGCACATTTCAAGTTCTTGGGGGATTATTAATTTATCTATATGACACATACTGGACACATTCTACCTGTTTAACACTTAATTGCTGTAATTACATCATTTAAATTTAACTATAGCTACTCAAGCTCTGAACACTATAATAAAAGCTTCAACTTCCTCTGTGATTTTAAAATTTTTATTTCTTTTTAAAATGTAGTTTTAAGGGGGAAAATTCAACTGTTTTTCTCTAAAGAGGAATTTAGACGTCACCAACTGCAACTTTTTCAAATGATCACCACATAAGTAGAATTTATGCCAGCTGGAAAGCAGGAGGCTTTCAGTACCCAGTTTCTATTTTTGGACAGTAGATGATTCTAACAGTTCTAAATTCAATGTGGACCCTTCTCCACAATGCTGCTTGGACCTTTACTATGTAAGTATTTCTTTCCAGAAGTATCAAACCTCTACCTATCCTCTAGAAACCCTTTTTTTTTTTTAACTTTGGACATTAAATGGACAGTTTTGCTTGCTGCAGATTGGGGCCAGCAAACTTCACTATCAAAATACATCTTATATTGGATGAAAAACATCCATATATTGTTAGCAAATGTCATTTATAAAATTGATTTTTAAAAGATTTATGTATGCACAATATTTTGCAAACTGTGAAGCATTTTATAGATGTCATTAAATGCAATTGTGAAGTTTTGCATGGAACTGGGAAACATGGACAAGCTAGATGTCATTTGAAATTTAATTAAACACTTATATACATCCATTTTTCTTCTTCAAAATGAGATATTAAATGAAATTTGATTTGTTAAACTTCAAAAGGAAAAAACAACTTAGAACCCTAAAATATTACCATTAGTCTGGTTTAGCAGAGCCTCAAAATATAATTAAAAACATCATTGAAATAGTTTATAGCAGTTTCTTAAAATGAATCTTGCAGATTTTGTCACTGAGATATCACAAAATTAATCAAATACTTATCTAATGACCCAATATTCTTCTAGGCATTGTAGAAGAGGAAAGCAGATTTGATGGCATGCTTTCTATATGAAGGGAGGATAAGATGAATATAAAAGAGCTTATAAAAGACACATGGGAATACCTAACATATTGTATTGTTGTTTCTTTAAATTGGTTAAGGCTCTGTCATAACGGACTTGCTAATCCTCATCAATACTTTTTAAAGAGAAGTGAATATTTCCTAAATCAAGGGTGGTTTTCATGAAGGAAGGATGATGGTTCTTCCAGAACTCCATCTCTCCTGCCAGGAAGGCTTCCGTTTGGGGATAATACTCATGTTATAATATAAACATTATTGCACCTGTAGCTCAAACTAAGCCCAAGAGACAAAAGGAGATCCTTATGGAATAAATATCTTCATTAGTGGCTTGTGAGAATTCACCCTGTAAAACTGTTTTAATGTAGTCATTGCAACAATGGTTACAATCAATTCTGCCCTCTGTTCTTGGTAATTTTTTTTAAAAGAAAGAAGGGATAGTAAGAAAGAGACAGAAAGAATCAATTTTTATTTAATTTTTCACATGGCCTTCATTGCTCTGAGACTTCGTTGTGTACATGGTGCTGGGGTTTGAACTCACATCCTTGCCCATGCCAGGTAAGCACCATAACCACTGAGCTACAACTCCAGCCTTGTTTCTAGTAATTTAATGTTCCTACTAAAATGTGAAAATTATGATCTGAATGAACCTTAGCTTTAGAGTTCAAGAAATCTGCTATAATATTATTGTTTAGAAATTATCCTAACTTTATACTGTGTACTTTTCAACAAATTTCAAGTTACTTAGTATTTTATTTTGAATGTTAACAATGATAATTTTTAGAACTTGGCTGATTTATATGTGAAGAATTTTTTATCTTAGATGATTTATTTTGAGGTGAGGACAGCTGAGTCAATAATGGAGTGTTGAGGCAACCAGTTTACCCAGTTTGACATGAATGAGCAATACATACATAAATCTGTAGACCAAAGAGACAGGGAGAAGAAATAATGAAAATTAACTTTATTATAACACTAGAAAAATTCAACTTTATCCTAACATTTTGAAATTTCTAAAAGATATTTAGTATCATTCATAATTCTTGAATTAAACATCCATTGGAATATACAGATTTATTATACTTACTCCTGAGACTCTTCCAATGCATTATTTAAAATGTCCTAGTATTGCTAATTATGCCATGTTATCATTTTTCAGATTTAATATTAATTTTACAGCAAATGATGATAAATGTCAACCCCAAAATATAAATTGGTCTGCTCACTTGCTGGTGTTAAATCCCTGAGATTTATTTAGCAATTTAGAAGAAGCAATCTGACAAACACTTTTAATTCCTCCATCTTTTTTTCTATAACGATACATTTTAATCAACTGAAAATCAGTAAAATTTCCAATTATATCATAATTTCTGAAATGGGAGAAAAGAGTTAACGGGCATGCTTTGTTGACTACTGTATTTCTTAAAGCTTCTAGAATGCAGTAAATGCTAGATTAATATTTGCTAAACAGCCAAATGATGCAAATAACAAAATTTCTAATCTTTTAAAGTAGTCAATATTATCTTTCATTCTATGGAGGCTGAAGGAAGACTGTGTGGACAAGCTTCTGTTTGTACCTCATTCTACTTGCATTTTTGCCAATATTAGCAATTCCCTTCAGTTCCTTTCATCCAATGACACATGTCCATTCCCTTCCCTGTTCAAACAGTTCCTTTGCCACACTTCAAACTCCATCTCCTGCTATTCACTGGACCAGACTGAATCAGCAGAACTTTCACCCCTAGTTTCTATTGTTGTGCCCTCTATGAAATTTATTCCCTTGAACTCTAAATATTCCCCATTCTCTACTGTGACAGTTTCCCCTCCTACAAAGTTCCGTTTTCTTCCTTTCCTTTCATCCTTGTATAGACTTGTCTTCCCTGTCACCTCCCCACTTCTCTCTCTTTTTTTAAGGGAAGTGAAGAGACAGAGAGAGAGAGAGAGAATCAATTTTATTTAGGTTTTCATGTGGCTTTCGTTGCTCCGACACTTGGTTGTACGCATGGTGCTGGGGTTTGAACTCCTGACCTCGCGCCATAACCACTGAGCCACCTCTCCAGACCCTCCCTTCTTTTTTTGTTGTTAAAATTAGCAGAGTTTTACCTTCACCACTCTGACAAAGTTGTTCTTCCCAGGTAATTACAAAGTTTGAAAAGTTTGAAAATGCCAACATTCTTTTTCATTGCCAAGTTTGAAAAAGAATGGTTCCTTTTTTCTGTCCCTATAGTATTAACAGATGGTGACAGTAAAACACTCATTGCTCTCTTAAAACTATTTCTACATCTGTTCACTACAAGAATATTCTTTCTACTGCCCGGTCTTTTCTTTTCTTTTTCTGTATTTAAAGGCTTTCACCAATCATTTCTAAATTGAGTTATTCTTAAACCTCTCTCTTACCCCTCATATCCTGGTTTTTCTTAGGGTTTGGTCCTTACACCACTATATAAATGAAGTTATTTCATTTGATATATTTTCCTGGGTTATCATCTATTCTACTTTCACAAGCTGAACTGTTCTGTGACAATGAAACCCCACATTTTTCCCATAACTTTTTACAGGAAATACAAAGGTGACAATTTTATACCAAGCCACAAATTCCTACTCCAGGAAGGAAATAGAAGGAAAAATGCACAAATACCATTTATGATCCTATTTTAAGGCTGGAATGTGTTCAGATGACCTGGCGCTTTGGCAAACGGGACAAGAACACGTAGTTTTTGCCTGAGAATGCATGACTTTGCAATGCCACTACCCAAAGCAAGGAAGAGCCACACTTGGTAACAGCAGCTCCTGCCATAATTATTGTGTCCTCGTTATAAAGTTTCAAAGCCAGGGGTTTGCAGGCACCCAAATTTCTTATTTTCTGAGGAAACAAGATATCTGAAATTTTGTGCAGTAAGACTAATTTTTAAAACTTAGGTTAGTGGATGGGCTAGCCAAGGTTTCATACAACATACCTTTAGTAAAAATCTCCATAATGAATTTAGCCCAGATAATATATTTTTATGTACGGCTTATACCTTTTGCTTGCTTTTTCTTTTCTTTAAATATTTTTCCCTTTTTGTATTGAGAGTTGAGTAGTTTTACAATCATAAATGTTTATAAAGTAACAACATGATATGCATTTTATTGTAAACCATAGTTACCCAAACATTGCCCACACTCAGTCTCTTGATTCTTCTATACTATGCCCCTCACAAATATAACTGAATATACATATGATTATGCATTTTACAGAATTAAATGATTGCATATATAGTATTTGACTTTTCTCACGGGGTAAAAAGTATGCTACTTTGTTGGTTGTCTCCTTAGATTCCTCCCTATCTTCCCTCCCCCTCACATCCCCCTGCTTCTTCCTTCCCCTTCCCCCCTACACGTCTTTGGTTCCCCTAGATTCTGTGTTGCTAAGCCCTTGTTGGGTCTAATACATGAGTTTGTCTACCTTTCACCCAAGCCTGGTTTTAGCTCCAGCTTCCACAAATGAGTGAAATCATTCAACCCTTGACTCTCTGGGTTTAGCTAACTTTGCTTAGCATAGTTTCTTCCATCACCATCCATTTACCTTAAAAGTCCTCAATATTGTTGTTTTTAATAGCTAAGTAGCTGTGTAGAACTCCATTATATACTTATAATATATATATATATATATTTGATATATATAATCTCACAGCTTTTGGTTTCATTCATCTACCACTGAGGTACATCTGGGTTGATTCCATAATTTAGCTATTACAAATTGAGCTTCTATGAATATTGGTTTTGCTATGTCACTGTAATGTGCTGATTCTAACTTCTCAGGAAAAAATACCCAGAAGAGGAATAGCTGGGTCTTACGGTGGATCCATTTGTAATTTTTTGAGGAATCTCCGCAATGCTTTCCAGAGTAGCTGTACCAGTCTGCAGTCCCACCAACAGTGTGCGAGTGTTCCTATCTCTCCACAAACCCCTGCAGCATCTGTAACTATTTGTATTCTTCATCTTTGCCAGTCTGACTGGAGTGAGGTAAAATCTTAATGTAGTTTTGATTTGCATTTCTTTAGTAGTGATTTAGAACATTTCTCATGTGTTCATTGGCTTGCTCAATGTCCTCTGTTGAGAAGTTTCTGTTTAGCTCTCTGGCCCATTTATTGATTGGATTGTTAGTATTTTTGATTTGAAGTTTTTTGAGTACTTTGTATATTTTGGATATCAGTCCCTTGTTGGAGGAATCTCAGGCCATGATTATTTTCCGTTCTATAGATTGTCTCTTGACAACTTTGACCAATTCCTTGGCTGAGCAGAAGCTTTTTAGTTTAATGACATCATACTCATTGATTATTTACTTTACTTCTTTCTCTTTAGGAGTCTTGTTAAGAAAGTCTCTGTCTACTCCCAAATGCTGGATTATTGGTCCTAATTTTTCTTCTAGCAGTTGTATGTAGTTGGTTTAATTCCTAGCTCTTGGATCCATTTTGATTTTATTTTTGTGCAAGATGAGAGATAAAGAACTAATTTCAACTTCTTGCAAATGCCTGTCTAGTTTGTCCAGCACCATTTGTTGAATAGGCTGTCTCTCCTCCATGTAATATTTTGACCCCATTTGTCAAAGATCAGAGTTTTAAAGATTTGTGTGTTTGTCTCAGTTTTCTATTCTATTCTATTGGTCTTTATTTCTGTTTTGATACCAGAACCAAGTGTTTTTAATTCTACAGTTCTATAGTGTAGTTTTAGATCTGGTATTGTGAATCCATCTGTTTTGTCTTTCTTACTTAGTAATGTTTTGGCTATTCTGGGTTTCTTGTTGCTCCAAATGAATTTGAGAATTGCTTTTTCTATATCTGTAAAGATTGACATTGGCATTTTGATGGAGATTGCATTGAATCTGTATAGCACTTTTGGTAGAATGGCCATTTTAATTATATTATTTCTGCCCAACCAAGATCATGGAACATCTTTTCATCTTCTCAGGTCTTCTTCAATTTTTGTCTTCAATGTTTGATAATTTCTATTGTAGAGGTTTTTTTTTTTTAACTTCCCTTGTTAGACTAATTCCCAAGTATTTTATTCTTTCTGAGGATATTTTTAAAGGGATCAGTTTCCTGATTTCTTCCTTTGCCCTATTATTATTGGTATATGGGAAAGCTATTAATTTATGGGTGTTGATCTTGTAGCCTGCTACATTGCTAAATCTGTTTATAAGCTCAAGCAGTTTTCTAGTGGAGATTTTTGGATCTTCCAGATTAGGATCATGTCATCAGCAAAAATGGTTAGTTTAACTTCCTCTCTTCCTATTCTGTCTCTTTGATTTCTTTCTCTTGCCTGATCAAAACAAATCAATAAAATCTCCATTTGAAAGGGAGAGATCATCACTGACCCTATGGAAATCAAGAAGATTATCAGAACATATTTTGGAACATTATACTCCTCAAAATTAGATAACCTAGAAGACATGGAAAAATTTCTAGACGCATACAACATCTCCAAATTGACACAGGATGCTATTGAAATACTAAACAGCCTGCCTGTAATACCAGTGATTTAGGAGTTTGAGGCAGGAGGATCACAAGTTTGAGGCCAGCCTCAGCAATTTCAGGAGGCCCTAAGCAACTTTGTGAGACCTGTCTTGAAGTAAAAAACATAAAGTTCTGGGGATGTCGCCACAGTTTTACCACACCTATGAAGAAGAGCTAACACCTCTCCGTATTAAGCCATTCCAAGAAACTGAAAAGGAGGGAATCTCCCAAACACTTTTTATGAGGCACCCCTAATTCTGATACCAAAGGCCAACAAAACACAAGCAAAAAAGAAAATTACAGACCAGTATCCCTGATGAATGTTGATGCAAATATCCTTAATATGGTACTAGCAAACCACATTCAAAAACACATCAAGAAGATAATCATCATGATCAAGTGGGCTTCACTCCAGGGATGCAAGGTTGGTTCAACATAGGCAAATCAATAAATGTGATTCATCCCTTAAACAGAGTTAGGACAAAGCCATATGATCACCTCAATTGATGCAAAATAGGCCTTGAGTAGAATCCAACACCCATTTATACTCAAAATTCTAGAGCAGATAGGAATCAGAGGAACTTATTTTAACTTTGTAAAGGCTGTATATTGCAAACCCTCAGCTAGTATAATACTAACTGGGGAAAAGCTGAAAGCATTTCCTCTAAACTCAGGAACAAGACAAGGCTGCCTGCTCTCACTTCAAGTGAAGGAAATCAAAGGGATGATAGGCAGAGAGGAAGTTAAACAGTCCCTTCTTTCTTTCTATGTCTTCTTGCTTTTTGCCCTGGAATGTATAGAATCCAATGTCTTCTTCTTTTTTCCTCCCTGTATTTTTCCTATGGAGTGGTTCTAGTCTTCAGTCTATACTTATTGCAACTCTAACCCTTTAAGGCCATCTTAAGGAAGTTAAACAAATACTTTCTATGTCTTTTTGGTTCAACGCAAAGATGGTCTGGTTTTCCAGTGTCCGTGATTTTCATTAAATTTGACCCAAGGATCTTGAAAGATGTTTCACACAAAGCTTGACATAAGGGAAGACATTCTGCATCACTTTATTATTTTTTTTTTTAAGAAAGAGCGACAGTGAGAGAGAGAGACAGAGAAACGGAGAAACAACTTTATTTAGGTTTTCACATGGCCTTAGTTGCTCTAACACTTAGTTGTGTATGTAGTGCTGGGGTTTGAACCCGGGTCCTCGTGCTTGCCAGGCAAGCGTCGAAACCACTGAGCCACCGCTCCAGCCCCTCTGCATCACTTTAAAGCTGTTGCTTTTAACTTAAGGGTCCTGATGAGACAAATATTTGAGGATGTGACATTAGAGTGGAAATGGAGCTGGATAGTTGTTCATAAATTACAGTAGAGCCGAAACTTACTTCAGAATACACAGAGCAGCAACAGTGGTGGCTCGGGAGGTTTCTGCAATCCTGAAAAGTCTCTGAGTGCTATTCCCACAACATTTCCAAATAAAGTGTGAAGACACTCATGCCAAATTGACTTTCACTCCTAAGCAAAACTATTGCAAATATTGCAAGTTATCATTTTTAGAAAATAATGTTTAATCTCTCTTTTGAGTCTTCAAGTGTGAAAGTATCTGTACGCTCACTAAGGACAACTCTGTCCTAATCTCTCCAATTTCCAACCAAGCTCCGCAGTAAATTTGTACATTTGTAAATTTACACAATGGGCTACCTCAGCTCTAATCCACAGAGCTTACCTTTCACAAAAAGGTTAGTTACAGAATGATTTCCAAGAGTGCCACTAGAGATGGGCTCCTTTCTGCAACCAAATGTAAGTGATTCCTCCACATCCAATCTTTCTCACCTGCTTGTATCCCAGTAGCAACATCCCCAGGCCTTTATGTGTTTTACTTTGAGACAGGTCTCACAAAGTTGCTTAGGGCCTCCTGAAATTGCTAAGGCTGGCCTCAAACTCGTGATCCTCCTGCCTCAAACTCCCAAGTCACTGGCATTACAGGCATGCGCCATCGCACCTAGCTTTGATCACCCAAAGTATTTCATCTCTTGAGCATTAACTTTGGATAAATTTTCCTTTGATGTAATTTTGAGGGCTCAATGTCTTTCAAATAATTGGGATGCAATACCACAGGCAGATCTTTCTTACTTTCCCCTGTAGGAAGTTGAGAAATCTACTTGTTTTGTGAAAGATGAAAGACACATAGGTGTCATTTTTAATATAATGCCCACTCAGATGCACCTCAACACTGCAGCTGTCCTTCTACTTTGCATGTAAAAGTCCAACATATTGAGCGTGACAGCCCCTTTATCACATATGCTGATGTCTAACTATCATAATAGTAGGCCCTTTCCTAAATTCCAGTCTCATGCACCCTTTAGGTGAGTTCTCCTTCCCAAACACAAATATTCTACTTTTGGAATGTGTTTGCACTGGTTATTTTGTGGACCAAATTTGTAGTCACTATAGTGACCTTAACTCGCAAGGGCACTAATCTGAGTGGGAATAGTGTAACTATATTTTAGTCCCAATAGAGGTAGGTTAGTATAAATTTGGAGCATTTTCTTGAATTGCTTATCTATTCAGTTTGCAAATTATCATGAAATACTAAGATTATGTGTATGTAATGCTTCTATTCCTAGACAAATGTTAACGTAATATAAAAATGCCTTTTTTAAAAGTTTTAAATAAAAAGAAAAATTTGCAATAAGTATTTCTTGAGGATTTGGTGGTTTTCTGATCTGCAGTTAGGATGTAAATTACTAATGTTATATACAAAAGAGTGTATCTGACTCACAAAACCTTTAATAACATAATTACTGATGGTCACTAAGGGTACTGAACACGAACTAAATTAAAGTCTGAATTTTATGTTGACACTAAACAAGCTTTTATTTTTCTCCAAAAACATGTACAGAATATTTAATCTTCCTGAATTTTTCTCCTATTATTTCAGTGTTCACTACTGCTCTTTCACACATTTGCTGCAATTTTAAATATTTGACAACATTCTTTGAATTTGTTATATAAGAGTGCAGAGAAAATAGAAGTTTAGAGATATGTTCAGTAGTAAGTTATACACTATGTGCTATTTGTCAAAAATCATGATACTAGGTTTTCTAATAAAAGAAAATAATTTTGGCCTTCTTAGGAGAATAACACAGTACTGGTCAATCTGACTCCAGTAAGGTGTAGATCAAGAATTGTGGGAAAAGAATAGCACATTGAAGATAAGTCTGTTTACTTTAAAAACACCTCTAGTGGAAATAACTATGTAATAACCTTAAATAATGTATTTTTATAAGAATAAAAAAGAGTAAGAGACAAGACTTATAGAGTTTTCTTTCCAATTTTGACCAAGGTGCAAGAGAATATCATTCTTTCCAGAACTCTTTCTCTGTATGTGTGTGTGTGTGCGTGTGTGTGTGTGTGTGTGTGTGTATTCTCGTGCATGAACTGATACATTGAGGAAGCAGCGTTTGGGGTGAATCTCCCTCAGAGATGCTGAGCCACATTACCTACCATGCCTTTGCCATTAATGAGCTTAAATAGTAAATTGCATTTATAGGAGGCTTGTAAACTGCTATGCACTGCTGTACACTACATGGATTATAATATCAAACTAATAAAATAATCATAATCAGTATAAAGAACCACAGCAGAAAGTAACTTTTTAAAAATGTTCTTGAACAGTGTTGTTGTGAAGCACATTCTTCACCTTCAGGAGGCCAGAATTATCTTCATCCATCACTCTGTTGTAGCTCTATTCGGTATGTTCAGATCATTTTCAATTTTTCTATCTTTTTTTTTTTAGTTCCTATCTGTTGTTCTGCCACTGATTTTTTTTCTCCCCTTTCATTTTGTTTTGTACATTCTAGGCTTTCATGAAAGCTTGTATAACAGGCAGATAATATTGGGAAGAATCCTCAGCCAGAGCTCCTTTCCCTCTGGGTGGTGGCTACTCAACCACAGTGTGCCTTGTTCACATTTCAGTTTCTGCACTTCTTGACTACATTGTTCCTGATGATCACCACACATAATAACTCAAGCTCTTTCTTGATTCAGACTTATTTTGATGACCTAATAATCCAGACAGATCAGTTCAGTGGAATCTCACTTTGTTCTATTTGCCTGGTTTCATAACACAGATCCTAAATTTGTGTTATCATTTTTCTAGCATTTTGAAAAATTATGTCAACATATAAGGTGCATATGACATTAACCAATTATCACCATTGGGAGTAATATAATATTCTTAGGCAGAGATGCTACAAATTTAGCAATTCAATTATAGGAATATGTAAATACTATTGTTAGATAGATATGCCAATCACACCACGTGTGTTACATCTTGTTTTCCTTATTCTACATGAATAGTTTGATCTCACAGAGAATTCTTTGAACAAATATATAAAACCAAGTAGAAAAAGTTCTCATTTTGGTTGGATTTTAATATATGTAAAATAACAATCCAAGAATTGCAGGCAGATGTTGCAGTATAGCAGTGGAATCACAGCATGGACTAGAAGCATGCAGATGTGTGGGAATAATCAGTGAAGGATTCTTTAACAAATTGAGTCTTCTGCTGCAGATAAAAGTGTGGGTTCACTTTGAAATTTCTAAAAAGTGTCTATTTTCTTACTCAAATAACCAATGTACCTTATATGTGTGCAATTAACCAACTAAATACATGTAGCAATTAAATAATTAATAAAACTAGGCAAATGCATACATTGTAGATCTTAATAAAACAAAAGCAAAGGAAAAGAATAGAGAAAAAGATAAAACTATTTCATACCGTCATTAAACCTAGAAATAGAAATAAATTAGTGGACAATTTTGTAAGTTATTAAATGGTTTACAGCAAGAAAGTAGTACTAATAACACCATTATCTCATGTTTATAACCCCCAAATTCATATTTTGAGATCCTAACATTTAAAGTTATGGTATAAAGAAGTGGAACATGGAGAGGTGAGTGATCATAAAAACGTAGTTGCCAAGTTTGAATTTAGAGTGCTTCTCTGAGAGACCCCAGAGAGCTGTCTTGCCCTTGCCATCTTTTAAGATTGTAGTAAGGAGTCACTATGAGCCAGGCATGATGGTGCAAGACTGTGTTCTCAGCAGCTCTGGAGGCTGGGGTAGGAGGATCTCAAGTTCAAAGTCAGACTCATCAATTTAGTGAGGCCCAAAGCAACTTAGGAAGACCCTGTCTCAAAATAAAAATTAAAAAGGGTTGGGGGTGTGGCTCAGTGGTTAAGTGGCCCTGAGTTCAATCTGTGGTACCCAAAATGAATTAATTAATAAAAAGGAAGCTCTATGAACCAAAAATATGTAGACAACAAGTGCCATATGAGCTAGTACCTTGATCTTGGACTTCCCAACCTCCATGACTGAAAGAAAGAAATGTCTGTTTTGAAGAATGCATCCACTTCTAGGTACTATGTTATAGCAGTTCAAATGGACAAAAGCATAAATAATGTCTTATTGAAATCCTCTGAAGGCCATGGCATAAAGTCCAATTCTGATCTCAACTATTATGACAGTTATTAGAAACCTGAGAATATTTCAGTAATATTTCAAGCATTTCAACTGTACCAAGCAAGAAGATGTGTGAAAAATTTTGAGGTTGGCAAAGTAGCCCCAAGATATTCTTGCTTTCCTTACATCATTCAGTAGTCTGTTTTTATTAGTACTTATCTCTCACTTCTTTAATGTTCCCAAAGGAAATCCACCTCTTTCTCATGAATATCTGCACATGCTCAGCATCAGAAATATTTCCAATATCTACATCACAATTCATTCCAATTTTTGGAGGACTCTTGAAAAATACATGGCATCCTATGCTCTTTTAATAAATTCCATCTCCCGGGGAAGACCTTTATACAGAATTAATCACCTGAACTATTCTTATTTTTAGAAAGTGGCTGATCAATATCCTGAATTAAAACAGTATTAATTCAACCACATTTAGGTTCTTATAGGAACAAGAAGTTATTTATTCCTCAAGATGAAAAATTTTGCATAAAATTCAAAAAATTATGACAGTCATGACAGAAGCACCATTTTTAGATGACACTGAACAAGTAGCCTCAGAAAATTATTGACTAAATTTATACAGAGTAATCATCTGCATAATTTTTGCTTCCTAGGACAGTCACAAATAGAATCAAACTGACATACTTTAAAGCATCAAATTTAAAAATATATTGACTTTGTTATATTGCACAAGACATTTAGGATAATTTTTCCGTGCTACTAAAGGATGACAAACACTCTTAACTTGAAGATAGCATTTTAAACAAGAATTATTACAACTTTTTTTATGATGAGCATGGCTAATTGCTGGTGCTCATATGGATAGTAATCCTCGAGTTTTTCCCGGAATAGAAGCCATTGAACATTATTGCAACATTTTAAAAGATTCTGAGCTTCCAAAGGAATTCCCTGGAGCTTCTCAGTTGCCCTGAGACATGTAAACAAGAACATATGAAATAAAAAAGCAGATAACTGAGGAGGAGAAGATAGGAAAATAATTAAGGGGATATTGACTAAAGTATTGAGGAGAAATGTATTTAAATGTAGTAAAGGATACCAAGAAAATTTAGCCCTTGCAACAAATGCAAATACTAATTTATATATATATATATATATATATATATATATATATATATATATATATAATATATATATATATCTTAGTAGAACATATATTAATGTCTATAAAGCATATAAATTTTTAAAGCTTGGGTATTGTCATTTTACATATATCATTCAGCATTAGGCACCAGTGTTTAATACTGTTAACTGTAATTTTAGCTTCTATGGGAAGATTAGATCAGTTGTAAAATGTGAAATATAAAATCAAATCTAAACATGCTGACAGATTTGATAAATTTTAATAAAAGTAATTATGATTATGGATTAAAAATATTTAAACAAGATTTTATTTCTCATTATAGTTTTACAAAATGAAGGAGTTTGATATTACAGTTCACACATGCATACATTATATACATCCCCTTTACCCTCTCTAGCCTCCCCCCCCACCCACTTCCTCCTCTTCACCCTCCCATCCTTAGTTGCAAGTTGCCCCAGGCTGCTTGATAATCTGTGTTTGATGAGTCTGTTACTTAAACTTATTGTTCTCTCACTCTCCTATATTATACTGTACCCTCCACTTATAAGAGAAAACATTCAGCCCTTAAGTTTCTTGGTTTCACTCTGCACAATTTTCTCCATCTCCATCCACTTACCAGCAAATGCCATGATTTCATTTTTTTAATGGCTGAGAAGAATTCCACTGTGTGTGTGTGTATGTGTGTGTGTGTGTGTGTGTGTGTGTGTATCACAGTTTCTTGATCCATTCATCCAATGATGGGAATCTAAGTTGATTCCATAATTGAGCTTTTGTGAGTTGTGCTGCTATAAGCATTGATGTAGCAGTGTCTCTGTAGTGTGCCGAATTTATACCTTCTGGGAAAATACCCAGGAGTGGGATAGCTGGGTCAAACCATCATCTAGTTCCATCCCTAATTTTTTGAGGAGTCTCCATACTGCTTTCCAGAGTGGTTATACTAGGTTTCAGTCCCACCAACAATGTGTAAGGGTTCCTTTTCCCCCACACCCTCTCTCGAGTTTGTTGTTGTTTGTATTCTTGATTTTGCAATTCTGCCTGGAGTAAGGTGAATTCATGGAGTTTTGATTTGCATTACTCTTATTGCTAGAGTTATTGAACATGTTTTCACATATACATATATATTGGCCTTTTGCATTTCTTCTGATAAGAAGTTTCTGTTATGCTCTTTTGCCTACATATTGATTGGGCTATTTGTGATACCGGTATTAAGCTTTTTGAGTTATCTGTATATCCTAGATATTAGTCTCCTGTCAGAGGTGTAGCTGGTCATGACTTTCTTCCATTCTGTAGACTCTCTCTTCATGTTCTTAATGGATTCCTTAGCTATGCAAAATCCTTTTTGGTTTAATAGCATTCCATTTATTAATTCTTGGTTGTATTTCTAGTGCTATGAGGGTCTTGTTGAGGAAGTTATTGCCAGCTCCTATGTGGTGGAGTGTTGACATTACTCTCTCTTCTAACAGCTGTAAGGTATCTGATTTAATTCCTAGGTCTTTGATCCATTTCAACTTAGTTTTGTGCAAGGTGAGAGATACGGATCCAATTTCATTTTTCTGCATATGTCTGGCCAGTTTTCCCAGCACCATTTGTTGAAATTGTTGTCTTTTCTCCTTCTTTTGACACTAGAATTGGTGAAACTTCATACTGCATAGCTATGCAAAATGATTCTATATTATGCAAGAATAAGAAAAAAAAGTGGATGAAGTTAGGAGTAAAATGTTGTAATGTAATATTGCATAGGAGAGTGGGTGTGGTTAGCAATTATTGCCATTTATCTAAAAAAGCTAGAAGAAAGAATTTTAAAATTTTTGTCTTAAAGTGATAAAAGGGGAGATATATAAGTATCAAAATATATCATGATCCCCCATTAATGTGTAAAGTTTTAGTTTTCATGTATCAGCTTAAAAACTAAAAACAGTAATAGCAAAACATAAAGAATTATTCTTTTAAAGAAGTTGAAAAACATAAAACACCTATAGTGAAAGAATACCATGAAAAATTCAAAATTAATCCTAAAAGGCATAAGTACCACTTCATTTGGTATTTTTTTTCTTTTTATTTTTCTTTTAAGGGAGAGAGAGAGAGAGAGAGGGAGAGAGAGAGTTACTTTTATTTAGTTTTCATATGGCTTTTGTTACTTTGACACTTCGTTGTGTACCCACGTCCTCACACCTGCCAGGGAAGAGCCGTAACTGCTGAGCCACTGTTCCAGCACCCCTTCATTTGGTATTAACTCTAAAATTATGGTGGCTTGACAACAATGTATATCAAAAAACTAATTAATGCCTTTGGCAGAAATAACATAGAGAACATGACCTTCACATTAAGTTTGTCTTTCGCCACAAATCCCCGGTAACTTGAGCATAAACAGAATAAAACAATATTAGGTACTGTCTTCCTTACTGTGGAGTCCACCATAGCCCTACTTTGATGCCAGTTTCGCCTGCAAAGTCCTCAGCTTGGGAACAATCTATAAAAATAAATTACCCTAGTGCCAAATTTAAGTGTTTGCTGTTTTTCTTTGTTTTGTTCAGGTTTTCTAACAATGAAGTTCAATAGTTCATTGCACTGTTTTAAAACAATTGGTTAGGCAGCTGCTACTCTTGTCTTCCAATTGCTTCTCATTTTTTTTTCAGAGTTTAAAATGGAAACTGCAGAGTTTTGTCTTTTCTAGAATGTCAAACAGTTGCAATCATGTAGACGGAGCCTTTCAGACTGACTTCTTTCACTTAGCATTACGCATCCCTGTTTTGTTTATATCTTTTCATAGCTCATTTCTTTTCAGCACTGAATAATATTTCAGTCTGGATTTAACACAAATTGTTTATCCATTCTCCCACTGAAGAGCATCTTGCGTGATTCTGTTTTGGAAATATCTGTAAACATCCATGTGTAGGTTTTTTTTATGGACATGTTTTCAGCCTTTCTGGGTAGATACCAAGAAGCTCGATTGCTGGGCCATATGGTAAGAGTATGTTAAGTTTTATAAGAACCTTAAAACTGTCTTACAAATTGGTCATTCCATTTCCCACTGCCACCAGCAACAGAGATCCTTTCACATCCTCGCCAGGATCTGGTGCTGTCAGCGTTCTGGGTTTTGGTTATTCTAATAGGCCTGAAGTGGTATCTCTTGATTGTTTTAATTTAAATTTCTCTGATGGCCTGTGAAGTGGAGCTTCTTTTTACACGTTTATTTGCCATCTGTACCTCTCCTTTGGTGAAATGCCTCTTAAGGTGATTGGCTCATTTTTTAATCAGGTTGTTTTCCGAGTAGGAGAACTTGAGTGTCTACGTGTTTTACAAATGTTCTCCCAGTCTGTGGCTTTTCTTTTTATACTCTGGACAATTTTTCACTGAGCAGACATTGTACATGTTCAGTTGTTCCAGCATTATTTGTTGGGGAAAAAAAAAGGCTTTTCTCCATCCTTATTTTCATCACTCCTTTGTAAAAGGTAGGTTAACTCTTCCTGTGGGTGTATTTCTGAGCACTCTCTTAGATTTTATTGATCTACTTTGGTATTCTTTTGCTAAGACTACACTATCTCATGATAACTGTACCTTTATAGTAAATATTTAGGTCAGGTAGCATCAGCTCTCCAATGTTCTTCCTCGCTATTCGGGGTTTTTTGCCACTCCATATTACCTTAAGAATACATTTGTTGATACACACAAAAAAAATTAACTTCCTGGAGCTGGAGCAGTCGCACAGTGGTCTGGCGCTTGCCTGGCATGCACAAGAATGCAGGTTCAAACCCCAGCACCATGTACACAAGGAAGTGTTGGAGCAACAACAGTCACATGAAAAACTAAATAAAAATTTATTTTCTCTTTCTCTGTGTCTTACTGTCCCTCTTGCTTTAAAATAAATAAATAAATAAATATATATATAAAAAAAATGACTTGCTGGTGTTTAGATTAGGAGACACCATAATTCGTCCCTGCCTTTTTCTTCCTAATACTATCAATTACCTATATTACTGATTTATCTTTTCAAAACTGTTCTCATTCTGTGCTATTTTAAGAATAGTTTCTTAAAACTATTCATCATATAAGTAAGTAAGCCCAACTGCACAGCCTAACTCCACCTCAGATAAGAAACTTAGCCCGAGTTCTCAGTACTAGTTTGCCACACTAAACGCTTTCATTTCCTTTATGATATTAGTTATATATCAAGTACATATAAGCTTATAAGAAAAAATGGAAATTGTTCAGTGTATGTTAACAGTAGTTATGTTAAAATAAGATGGTTGAGTTCCTAATAATTTCAATGTCCAGAAAAATTCATTATTACTTTTTTCTCTCTTTTAAAATCATTTTAATTTTTATATTTTAGTGCATTATGGTTATTCCTAATAGTTGTATTCATTTTCACATATTCATAAATTCACGTAACAGTTTACATTTCATATTGTATCTTTCTATTTTTTATTGCTGCAAAATATTTCTAATTGAAAACAATTTCTGCATCAAATAAATTGAAATTCACTAAGCCAATCCACAGTAACTGTTTTATTTATCAAAAGACTTGTCAGAATTGCTCTGAAACCATTATAAACTCTGGATACCAGTGTTTCTATTCTGTGTCAAAATCCCTGTTATGTTTCTGTTGTTCTTTTGTTTGGGTTTGATTTTTTTTTTTTAAGGAAGAGAGACAGTGAGAGAGAGAGGGGCAGAGAAAATCAATTTTTATTTAGTTTTTCACATGGCTTTTGTTGTTCTGAGACTTTGATGTGTACATGGTGCTGGGGTTTGAACTTGCATACTTATACATGCCAGGCAAATGCTGTGACCGCTGATCCAGCACTCCAGCCCCTGGGTTTGATTTTTTTTTTTTTAGTGTTACTATCTTTTACAACTAGAAACATAAATTTATTTTAGAATTAATACTTTAAAATGTCATGAGAATTGTTATTGCTAGGACAGTCTACTAGACTAAAAGTTGGAAACACTTCCAATAATTCTGGAACTTGAAAAGAATTTTTAAACTTTAAAGTTTTAACTTTAAAAAGAAGTCTGCAGAACTTAAATGAAAGGAAATTATGTGTACGTAATGACCTTTATTCTGACAAAAATAAAGAATAGCTGTGAAGAAAATGTTTAGATTGCACAACTATGAAAGTTGGTAAAGCATAGTACACCATCAAAAATTTTAAAATTCCATTGTAAAAATTAAAGTAAATTCAGAAGTATGATTGTACTTAATTTTTAAGTGGCAAGAATGAATTCCTATGATTTCTTTCTGTTGATAGTTTTCCATTCAATTCATTTGTGTTTCATATAATCTCACTGGAATAAAAATAAAGCAAAATTGATCCCCCCCATACAAAAATTCCAAAAAAATGTAATTTCAATTTATAATGATAACCCATTCCTTCCACCATTCAAGGTAATTGTAATTACCATGCACAATTTTATAGTGAACTTAAAAATATTTTTCTCAATCTAAATATGCAGTGCAAAACTCTTTTCTTTAGCCATGTCTAGCATTTAGAAACAATGTTAATACTTTACTCCAGATCCAAGTGGAGGACAAAAGATAAGTGGAGATTCCCAGCCAGTCTGCCATCTTTTTTCCATCTCTCACAAGTTTCTTATGCTTCTTTCATATGTAATGTCCAGGCTATTTAATTGTCCTTAGCAAAAGCAATGTGAAAAAGCATCATCTATTTTATTAGAAGTAGAAGTGCCTCATTGAGTTCTATGATGGGAATTACAGCAATTATCTTTGCTTTTTGTTAATCATAATTATATCTATTTAGTTACATTGGAAACAACATGTCTTTTCATAATTTGACTTTTCTATTTAGTTAATTCCATGTCACCTCTGACATCTGTTTAGGTGACTTTATTGAAAAACCAATGATTTGTTTGGGTTCTTTCTTATTTTCTAATGTTAACCTCCACAATTACCTCAATTCTCAATCCCCCACCTGTTATATTTACTATCTTCACCTGTATTGTATTTATCAATTTATTTCAGGAATAACTTTTCAGAATCACCTTCTTTCATACCACTTCAGTTTACAATACCAAGTACAGCAATTGGAAGACTTTCATCCAGATGAATGTTAAATTCAATGTAATTCTTCATCTACTGATTGTCTCGTATCTACTTATTGTCATTCTTCAGTTTTCATTCAGGCTTTGTTCTGTTGCAAACACTCTGTTCAGAAATCTATAAGCAGCATTCTCTTCTAGTTGCTGCTGCACATCTTCAGTGAAGAGGAATATGCTAAGTTTTGGTGAGATTTAAATATATTTGATCATAAATTACCGTTAATGAATTTTATGTTAATTTTTTCCTTTTAATTTAATTTGAGCAAGAGGAACCAAATACAGTACTTGGCAAAGCACCTTTGCCCCTTTTGCTTTGGCATTTTCCACCTCTGGTGGAAATCTTTACATATTCTCTCTCAATCTTCATCTGGACTTCAGTACACGGCTCATTCTCAGTAAGTAACAAGCCCTGGAATCGTGTGATTCTTCTCCAATGAGGCGATGTCTTCTCGTACACTATTTGTCTGCTCAACCTGCCATAGCAAAATACCAACCAAGTGGCTTAAGCAGCAGAAGCTTGTTTTCTGTTCTGGGAACTGGAAGTCCATCGGGTGCCATCATAATTTCTGATGAGGCTTTACCTTTCTGATTTGTTCTTATCGCCTTCCAGGAGTGTTCTCACCTGATCTCTTTTCTGTGCACTCATGGAAAGAGAGAGATCTAAAATCTCCTCCTCTTCTTAAAAGGACATCAGTCCTATGAGATTAGAGGTTCATCCTTATAGCCACAGTTAACCTCAGTTACCACCCTGAAGGTTCTCTCACTAGATTAACCTTGGAGATTAGGGCTTCCATTTATAAATTAAGGGAGGACACATTTCAATCCATAACACCTCCCCAATAGATTTGTTGATGCTCTAATTTTATAGACAACATAAAGAACAAATCATTCCTGATATACATTGCTTTCAAGATTCTTTTCTGTACCCTTACACTTGGCACAGTTGTGGGGATTATATTTCTCATGAAGAAATGTGCTCCTTCTATCCATCCCCAGTCCCCAGACCACACACACACTTATACACAACTTCCTTCCTAAGAATTGACTTGCAATTTTACAAAGGATGCTTGAGAAAAGAAAAAAAGATTCCTACTTTTGTCACCTTTAAAACCAGATTTCACAGGTAAAAGACATAGCTTTCTTGTTTCTGAGACAGGAGACAAGTCAAGTACCTTCCATTTTTTATATTACTGTATTTTTTTCTTGGAGTTCTCTTTCTGGAGTGAATTTCAAGTGTCCTAGGGAAAACCATATTTGTTGCCTTCAGTCAAATATTGTTTGCCCTCTATTTGAGCTTTCTCTCCCAATCCCTTCTTAAACTTCCCTTTGTATCGTGGTATGAGTTTTCATCCTGAAAATTGGGAGAGGTTTTTTTAAGTGCTCTTATACATGTACCATTCAAAAGAAAATATTGATGGGGGAAAGATTTTTACTACAGGCTAGTCAAATCACACACAACTTTAGAATTTCACCTGATCATCAAAATAATCATTTTATATTGCATCAACTTTTTTGCTGTACCATTATAGTAGACTGCATTTTCTTCCCCAAGTTTAAAAATCTTAGTTTAGAAAATAGATATATGGGCAACTACAAAAACACAAACAACCCAATCAATAAATGGGCCAAAGAGCTAAATAGAAACTTTTCAACAGAGGAAACTTATCAAGCCAGTGAATACATGAGAAAGTGCTCTAAATCACTAGAAATCAGAGAAATGCAAAAGAAAACTACATTAAGATATCACCTCACACCAGTCAGATTGGCAAAAATGAAGAAAATAAACAATACTAGATACTGGAGGGGCTGTGGAGAGATAGGCACACTAGCACACTGTTGGTGGAACTGCAGACTAGCACAGCCCCTCTGGAGGGCAGTGTGAAGAATCCTCAAAAAACTAGGGATGAGCCCACCATATGATCCTGCTATTCCTCTTCTGGGTATTTTTCCAGGGGATTTAGAATCAACACACTACAGTGACACAGCGAAATCGATGTTCATAGCAGCTCAATTTACAAAAGCTAAATTATGGAAATAACCCAGATGTCCCTCACTGGATGAATGGATCCAAAAACTGTGGTAGAAACAATGATATTGCAGCCTCAATGATATTGCAGCCTTTGAAAGTAAATGGATGGTTATGGAAGAAATTATGCTGAGTGAAACAAGCATAATCCAGAGAACCAGGGGTAGAATGTCTTCACTCCTCTGTGGAGGCTAGAGCTGGACCCTGACCATTGAGAAAGGAGGTCTAATATCATGTTTTAAATCCAGATAAGGTGTAATGCCATACAACCTAAAGCATTCATAGAGATGCACTGGGAAGAAGCGGATGGGTGGGGGGAGATAAGGGTGGCTAATTGGGGGGGGGGCTCTTGGGGGTAAATCTAACTTTCAGAATTTATATATATATATTATATTATTTTGTTAGAAGCTTGTTTGATTGTTTAACAAATAAATTTCTGAATAAAATAAATAAAAAGAAGTGGCAAATTATCAGGGAATAGTTGTATCTTGTACATGAAACAAAGCTAGGGAGACAAATAAGAGTACACTCAGGCTTAATCTATGGAATCCTTTCTCAGAAAAAATGTCTGAAGTTATTTGGTTTTTCTTTGTACAATGTTTTTCTAGACAGATAGTAGCAATATAATTGGGTTGGTTAAGAAAAAAAAGTCCCTGTCCTTTGGCAGACTTGCAGCAATTCTTTTCATCTTCCAGAGGACTAAAGAAAATACTGCCCAATGGGGTACAGGCTTATGTTGTAAGATGACAGCAAACAACCAAGCATTTCCTCTTAGTTTCTCTCTATTATCATTCTACATTTTATAATCTTTATAACAAGAACCTCAGGAAACAGAATATTGGGGCTGACTCACATAATTGTGCCCAGTGACCAATCTGCCCATCCCCACAGTGACCTTAAAAAGAGTGACTTCTATCTCAAAATTGCTGAGACAATAGGTCAAAATTAAATAGTTTGATATAATCTTTCCACAATGTTTACATATACAAAAACATCACATCATATCCCATATATATGTATATATATACATATATATATATACACACTAATCATCTGTTAAAATTATATTAAATTTTATTAAAATAAAATTTTAAATGAAAACCCTACAAAGGATGATTAAAGTCAAGACCTCAAGATTATCAAAATTGTCCTTGAAAAATCAAGATGATTAAAAACATTTTTCTTTGCAGGTTTCTTAAAGCAAATTATTTGAATTTAAGTCCTTTGAGTCAATAAATTCATGAATGTTAATGTGCATAAATGTGAAAGTAGCAAGGTATAACTTCTGAAGATATGTAACTTGGCCATTTTATTATGCGTTAGCATTGGAGAGATGTAAATCATTTAGATAGTCTTCAAGTATGGTACTTATTTGCAAGCTTAACAGAACAAAAAATATTTGCAGATATTTATTTGCTTGTTGTATTTGATTTTTAAATGTAGAATCTTGTTGTGATATCTTCAAATTAATAATGAAATATATATTATCCTTGAAATTAATAATGTATTGTAAACATTAAGCAATCAAACAGTTCAAAATTGATAGAGTTTAAAAATGTTAACTGTTTGATAATTGCACATAGTTATCTTTTTCTATTGAGGTAAACACCAGCGGAGTAGCAACGACACTTAGGTAAACAACTTCAAATAGCAAAACTACTATAGACAGTCATCTATTTAGAGTAGAGAAAATGCATTGCTCCAAAATTAGGACAGCTCCTAACCTTGGTATTTCAAAGTAATACTTGAAGGGATTTGCCTACTTAAATAAGAAGTTACACATCAAGCACCAATGTTCCCAATGTTACTGATCTATGATCTCTCTTTGGCATTCACAAGCTATGATGGAAAATTCATTTCATGCTTGTCTACTCTGATAAAACTCACGACTGAATTGAAATGATTATGGAATTGCCCCCAAACTATAAACTACACTGGAATAAATGTAGACCTACAAGCAATTACAATACTAGTGTACCCTCATATGTCGACCTGCAAAAATACTGTGAAACCCGGAGGTAGCATATAGTTTGCCAACTGGAATTACCAACAAACTAGGTAAAAAGCTTGAATGTTACAACATTAATAAAATGTACTGATAAAAATATAAATATATATCTGCAAAGCAACATTTGAAAAAAAATCTGGTGTTAGACATGACTGATCCCAATTCTGTCCTCCATATTCCCTAATGACTAAAAATAGAATTCTCCATGATTCATTTTCTGTCTATGAAAGAATGTTCCAGTTATTCACTATCATTTGGGTGTAAGTAATTCTTAAGGATTATCAGTATGCATCCTGAGGAACTTTAGGAGCAAAAAAGGAAAACATCACATAGTTTCCTTGGTTTAAGACGTGACAAGCTCCCCTGTGGTAGAACTAACCTTCCTGCTATCACTCTTTCTGGATTTTTCCTTCATAACTCTCTAATCACATTTGAACTCTTCTTTCTCTCATCCTGTCTACATGAGTATTCTCTTGTTCCATTCTTGAACTTCTAGGCTTTAGCTGCTATTTTTATGTGAGGCTGTACCCTGCCGTCCATTTTTCCCACCTATGGCTTATTTTTTTCTGTAAGCTTCATGTTACAAAAAGTTAGGCTCATTTTTTTTCCACCCA
Organism: Aplodontia rufa; assembly: GCA_004027875.1. Taxonomy (NCBI): domain Eukaryota; kingdom Metazoa; phylum Chordata; class Mammalia; order Rodentia; family Aplodontiidae; genus Aplodontia; species Aplodontia rufa. The sequence goes on from PVKS010006115.1 coordinate 77,347, forward strand.
GAAATCAACTGCCTTGTGTTTTTTTCTTTTTTGTTTTTTTATTTTAATATTTGAATTGTTAATCATAATAAGTGTAAACATAAGCATACAATTAAAATAATACAACTAAAATAATTAGAAGTTTATATTTCAACAAATACAAACTCCTCTCCATCATAACTAATATCAAATTAGTTAAGAAAACTGCTCCTGTATCCTCTTCAAAATATATGGATCACTGGATTTTTTATCCATTATCTTTGCCTATATCTTATTTAATAATTTTATTATTTACACCGAATTCTATAATCACATACCAACAGGTTTCCCCAATGCTAAGCATTACCTTCCTTGACACCATTGTTCAAATTGCAGTTGAAATGGATTTAGCAAAAAGGTATTTGATTAGATCATTTCTTTGATAAAGGTTATTAATGCTACCAAGTTTCTTTTGAAATTAAATCCAAATATATTTATTAAGGCAGTGCTTAATATTCTGCGTCACATCCTTCAATCCTTTGTTCCAAGTATCATCACCAAAGCATTGAGCTTCCCTTGTCTTCTTCTTTCCTTGTCTTCAAAATACCACTTACCTTTTTATGTAGAACTATGGGCTCTTCTTAGGTCCTTTCCTGGATATTCACCTTTATAAACCAAAATGTGGCTTTTTCTACTGATTGCAATTGTGTATATAATTCAGAGTATTGGAAGCTTACATTTTCATATCTGCATTACTGAGACTAAGGGTATCTAAAGATTGAGAAGAGGCTTGATTATCTCTCATTTCCTAGCTGTTTTAGCAGAGCCTGGCATGGGGAATTTTCTCAATGTATGTCTACTGATTCAATTCATTTAAAAATCTATAATGTCCAGTGAGTTAGTCATTTGAGAAAATTTTTCTTTACTTCCAAGGTTTTTGTTTTCTACCATTTGGAGACCTCATCACTCACAGATATCCAACATGGAGTGGACTGACTGAATGTTGTGTTTCGCCTTGGCTGTTTGGTATTTGTCAGACACTTTAATGATAATGGACACTTCTAGTCACTTTAAGAATAGATGCGTGAGGGGCTGGAGCAGTGGCTCAGCTGTTACAGTTCTTGCCAAGCATGTGCAAATACGTGGGTTCAAACCCCAGCACCATATTCACAACTAAATGTTGGAGCAATGAAAGACAAGTGAAAAACTAAATAAAAATTGATTCTATCTCACTCTCCTTCTCGCTATTCCTCTCTCTTGAAAGAAAGAAAGAAAGAAAGAAAGAAAGAAAGAAATTGAGAGAGAGAATAGATGTGTAGTCTTTCAAATTATAGTTGAAAAAGCAACCTAAAAGGTCCTTAAGCAAAAAACAAAGACCTTCTTAGAAAAGATATGAGAGTTAGCTACTAAGCAAATACCAATTCATCTTAGCAGTGAATACACTGTTGTCTTTTGGGTAGTACAGATCAAACCCAGGACTTGTGCACATGTTGTACTGCTTGTCTACATCCCATCCCCTAACATGCTTTTTAAAAAATTGCTCAGATAATAAGAAAGTACTAATGAAGAATTGAATCTCAAGTATATTGTGACTTTCACTCAATTTTCCCCACCCCATATAGTTGAGATAGTAAATGTGTGTGTCAGTGAATTTGTTTTCCTTACACATTCTGTTCTCTGATTCCAGATTCAATTTGAGTTAACAACCCTCACTGTGTTTTAGTTTCTTGGGATATGTTTTAATAAGAAAACAGTTATGTTACAATCATAGATATTGAAAAAATGAAAGTACTGCTTGTAGAAATTTAATTGATAGTTTTAGTCTTTGAGTAGCTTTGGTTATGGCCTATGAAAATTTTCACTGCTACTAACTTCTATCCATTACCAAGCTGTTACCCACAACTTCGCATTTATAACAGTCACAAAATTTTCAGAAAGTAGACTTAATCATCTTATAGAATTATTTAAGAAATGCTAATGATTAACCACGAAATTAATTTCATGAGCCATTAATGAAATGCAAATTGTAACAAAAATAACTTCCTATAATCTGACTGGAAGTACTAAAGGCCAAATATTTATTTTCTCATCATTTTCCATAGGAAAAGTGGGAAAGATTATGAAGCTCTACCGAAATATGTACAATTCTACTGTCAGTTGCACATAATCAGAATATTTTATTCCCAGAACTAAGCTGCCTTTTTTTTAATTAAGAGTACATAGAGATACAAATGAGAGGGAAACATTATCAGACCATCAATAACCCCTTCACAAAAGAGTTAGAATCAGCATATTATAGTGATGTGGCTTCATCAATGTTTATAGCAGCTCAATCTACCATAGCTAGACTATGGAACCAACCCAGATGCCTTTCACTCGATGAGTGGATACAAAAACTATGGTACATATATACAATGGAATACTACTCGGCCATTATATAAGACGATATTATGGCTTTTGATATCAAATAGACGGAGATGGAAAGGATTATGCTAAGTGAAGTATTCCAAACTCAGAGACTCAAGGGCCGAATGATTTCTCTCATATGTGGAAGCTAGAATACATGGGGAAGCAGTAGGTTAAACGGCTAAACTAATGATATCCTCAAACTGTATGACTGTCAGCATAATAGGGGGATGGCACCCTAGGATACTGGGAGGCGTAGGGAGGGGGAGGGGTGGGGGGAGGGTATTTGAAGATCTCCTAGGATACTGGAGAGTGGGAATATAGGCGAACCATCTCAGAAGCAGAGGTTATTACTCCACAAGATACCCATTTTATGCAAGAGTTCTCCTGGGGGTGACTGCAACAGGTGAAACTCAAGGTGGTCATCCATGTTTGGGCATTACCCATGGATTACATTACTATGTATGAAACTAAACTCCAAACTCACAAATAATCCAATCAACAAATGGGCTAAAGATCTCAAAAGGAACTTCTCTCCAGTGGAAGTCCAGAAAGCCCATAAATATATGAGAAAATGCTCCACATCATTAGCTATAAGTGAAATGCAAATCAAAACCTCAATGAGATACCACCTCACACCTGTTAGAGTGGCAAAAATGAAGAATACAAGCAATGACAGATGTTGGAGGGGCTGTGGGAAAAGAGGAACACTGTTAACTGGTGGGACAGCAAACTGGTTCAGCCACTATGGAAAGCTAAGCTGCCTCTTGATGCTTCAGCCACAGTTAGGCTACTCACTTGTGAATAGAGAGCCAGTGTTAAAGGGTGCGTGCCCTTCCCAAGAATAGGCTAATCTGGGGAACCTTGCCTAGGAGGCTGGGACACACGGGGGG